>OY764962.1:73881619-74166619 GCA_963668005.1 Melieria crassipennis | reverse complement strand
ATCAACGTATAAACCGATGATGCCGATTTTATCACCGTTTCGTCGCACATAAACACAAGTATCGTGTATGCATCTAACAAATTTCATCTTCAGTATTATATCAGTAACTTTGCGATTCCATTCGCGACCAGCTTGTTTTAAGCCGTACAAAGCCTTTTTAAGTTTACAAACTTTATTCAAATTATTTTCATCCTCAAACATTGGCGGCTGAACCATATATACCTCCTCTTTTAATTCACCGTTCAAATAAGCCGACACAATATCAACATGATTTATCAATAACCGATGTTTCGCTGCTAACGCCAACAGTAATCTTATGGTAGAGTGCCGAACAACTGGCGCAAATGTTTCCCGGTAATCAACGTTGTAGCGCTGCGCACAACCAAGCGCAACTAGCCTCGCCTTGTACCTTTCGATTGTACCATCTGACTTTCTTTTCAGCGCGAAAACCCATTTGCATCTAATAACATTTTTGTTTTTCGGCATGCCTTCCAGCTCCCACGTACCATTACGCATTAATGTGTCATATTCCACTTGCATTGCCGCTTTCCAATCATGAGCATTTGATGAACTTAAAGCCGCAGCCACAGTGCTTGGATTCTCTACTACAGCATTTAACATTTCAGGTACACTATCTGTACAATAAATTTTCCGTGGTCTGCCTACGCCGCCTGTCCGCACAATCTTCGGTCGTCCCCTTTTCCTTTTATTTCTGACCTGATCGATTTCCTCTTCTGAACTGGATTCACTTGCTTCTTGCACGCTGCTGTCAACTGGCACCTCAACGTTGGTATTAGTTGTGTCACGTCCTATTGGATCATGCAACTCATAAGAAATTTCATTTACGAAAATAGGTTCCTCGCGATCGAGCGTGCTGCTTGGCATTTGTTCAAATGAATTTTCAAAAAAAATAACATCGCGCCCGATCGTTACTTGCTTCGTCTGCACATTGTATAAACGGTACCCTTTTGTGAGATCGTGATACCCAACAAACTTCAACTTTTCACCTTTTGGTACGAATTTATTACCGCGTATTTTCGGACCTTTCTTTAGTACTACCGCATCACACCCAAATGTGCGCAAATGCGAAACCGATGCTTTCCTGCCATGCCATCTTTCATAAGGTGTCACGTTCACAATCGCCTTCGTTGGCGACCTATTCCTTATGTAAACAGCTGTGCTTATTGCTTCGGCCCATAAGCTTTGCTGCATCCTCGATGCGTACAACATGCACCTCGCCATTTCACACAACGTTCTATTTGCTCGTTCAGCAACCCCGTTTTGCTGTGGGGTATACGCGACTGTTGTTTGATGCCGAATTCCTTTTTCAGCAAAATAGTTTTTAAATTGTGAGTTTACAAACTCTTTACCGTTGTCACTTCGCACAGTTTTTATTTGGCGGCCTGTCTGCTTCTCCGCTGTCGCAGCAAAAAGTTTAAATATATTAAATGCTTCCGATTTCCGTTTAAGAAAATAAACCATTGTGTACCGCGAGTAGTCGTCGATAAATGTAATAAAATATGACGCGCCACCGACCGAATTAACACTAACTGGCCCGCACAAGTCTGTGTGTACTACTTCTAAAATGTCTTTCGTATAAACGTTTCCATAGTGCGCGAAGGGTTTACTATGAATTTTACACACCGCACATGTGAAACAATCTATGGTTTTAGGTGCTTTAATGTTCAATCCATTCACCATATTTGATAGTTTATTTAAATCAACCGCATTAATATGCCCGAAACGATTATGCCAATTATTAATTTCACTTCCAATAGCGACATTAACTTTTTCAATTGTGTTTACTTTCATGTCCGCAATATAAATGCCATTTACTAGTGCTGCTGTTAAAATAGTCTCATTTTTGGAATTCGTTATTACGGCACTATTTCCCGAAAATTTTACATTATTTCCACACTGAACAGCTTTTCCAATGGAATAGAAATTTGAGTGAAGATTAGGAACATACCAGACATCACTCAAACTGATACTAGTATACTTTGTTCTCAACGTTACAGTACCTTTCCCATGTGCATAAATACTTCCACCAGACGCTAATATGATGTTGTGCTTCTCACAAACAAGAGAACTAAAATAGTTTGCATTCTTGCACATGTTGGAAGTCGCGCCGCTGTCAATAATCCAAACGTCGTCTAAACATTCCTCACCATCAAATAGTGACCACGCTCTTTCACTTGCTGCTTCTTTGTTGCTTGGAAGTTTGCACTGAGAGCGAATATGCCCACGCTTCCCACATTTGTAACACTTTATGTTGTTTCGGCTGGAGTTATTAAAGTTGTTGTTGCTGTCATTTCGATTTCCACCTTCATTGTGATTAACGTTGTTACCGCTGCTGCCGTAGCTGCCGCTGCTTCCACCACTGTTGCCGGTACTAGCTCTGATGCTGCGTTTCAATTCACTTGCCGCGAATACTGTCTCTCCATTTTCATTCCGATCCCCTTGTCTTTGCTCTTCCTCCGAGATTTTAGCAACGAGTCTGTCCAGATTTGGCAACGAGTCCCTACTTTCAATTGCCACCACTAAATTTTCCATTTCGTCTGGTAATGAGCAAAGTAGCAAAACTGACAAAAAATCGTCGTTCATCGTAATACCGACTTCCTTTAAGTCATCCACGATACCGCAAAAATCGTTCAACTGCGATGCGAATTTTTCACTGCTCTTAAACTTGAAACGCACCAACTTTTTGAATAAATTCACCTTTCTGCAAGCAGTGTCTGCCTTATATAAGCCACTCAATTTGTCCCAAGCGCTTCTTGCTGTTGTACAGTTTTTAATATGTATGAGCTCACTTGGCTTAACACTTAGTGTGATTGTAGCAAGGGCTTTTCTATCGCAAATTATCCATACAGACTTTTCTGCCTCCTGTTGTGGACATTCCTCGGTGACTGTACTCCATAAGTCTAAAGTTATCAGCAGACTTCTTATCTGGATGCTCCACGTGGCGTAGTTGTCTCCACTTAGCTTTTCGATGTTCGCGATCGAGTTCGCCATCGAATTACCTTTTAATTGCTTTTTACACCGGATGAACAATTGAACCGAAATATTAAATGACTTGTCAATTTAATTACACGTGACCGTACTAGACTCCAGAACGTAATCTGGGCCCATAACCCTTGTCAGCAGGTTTCCCGAGATCTAAACAACACGTGTTTTTCTAATGAAGGTTTTATTCCAAGTGATCAAAGTAAAAAGTGGTATGACATTATATACATGTGACAATTGTTGTAATGTACTGGAAAATTGTAAATAAGTTAGAGTAAGCGACTGGGTTGTAGAGTTGCGTTTTCTGTCAACATTTTTTATTTTATTTTATTTTATTTTATTTTATTTTGTTTTATTTTAATTTATTTTATTTTATTTTGTTTTATTTTTTTGGGACTGTAAACATTTTTTGCATTATTTCTGAATCTCCTCACTCTATCTTTCCCATAATCCATCTTACAGGATTATTTCTTACTTGTAGAGATTTTATTCTATACTTACCACATGACGCTTATTTTTGAATCAAAAACAAAAACTCGTCCCGTAATTTTTATTTTGTGATGAAAAAATAAAAGTTGAAAAATAAATTCTCATTCTGCAAGTGAAAAATAAAACTCACCGCATAATTTTTATTTTTTCCCCAAAAAAATAAAACAACAAATAATTTTTATTTTCTGATCAAAACAAAAAAATCAACAAATAATTTTTATTCGGTGAGCGGAAAATAAAAATCGAAAAATAAGTTTTATATTTTGATTTTTATATTTAGCTCATAGTTTTTACGGTTCCTGTAAATAAATCATTCATGGAACGAGCAAATTGAGTACAGAAATTTCTCATCGAATATTTTCAAAGCTGTCTAAAGCTAAAAGAGTGAAAGAGTGAAAAGTGAAAGAAAGTGCAGATGAAACTGGCTAAAGCAAATACATAAACTGTACCCAGTGTCTTGAGTCCGTCGACTGGCCAAACACTATTATGACAACTTTTTATTAGACGTCGTCACACTGTGCGCCACCGCAGCCACTTGACCGAAAATCCGCTTTGAGTCCGATTTTGTTGTACGCATTTATTGTTTGGGTGTGGCAACTGTTGTTTTTGTCTGCTATTCGCATCAACCCCCACCACTCTAACTGCCCCCTGCTGCCTGCACCGTTTTCATGATTTTCATGGAGCATGGCGCGTCATGTATAATGGTTGAGAATTTCCGCATATGTGCATTCGTTCTCTAAATATTTCATTTTCCTTGCATTCTTTTCACACTTGCCAGCGTTTCTCGGCTACAGTTTAGCATTGTTTTTTTTTTTAGTCACTGGCCTTTAATTAAGCTTTTGTGTTGTGCTTTCAAACCAAACAGACGGGCACACTGTGGCGCAGCGTCAGGCCAAAAGTGAAATAGTCATGTTGGCCAGCAAATGGCATTTGTGCTGTTTGCCTTTCGCCCACTTTGTCTAAGCACGCTGGCTGCCGCCGGTACAGAACGGCGGTGCAGTTGGCAGCATCAAAGGATCATTACGACCACTGGGTATTTAAATTCTTTTCGCTCTTTTTTCAGCGTCTGCTGGGGATTTGAGATGAAAGTAAATAAATACTCGCATGCTACAATAAACAGCGCTCAGTGCCGCCCAGTCCAGACGAGACTAAATTAAATGAATTGCCAGCAAAAATAAAAAATAAGCATGCAAAAAAAATATTAAGTAGACTCCAGGCCACGCACTCGAAAACTATGGAAACATGCGCCGCATTAGAGAGGCTTTTTGTATTTGTAGACAGCCAAATAAAAACGCATAATCTAAGAATTATGTGTTTTTATAAATGTGTGTAGATGTGTGTGGGTGTGTGTGTTTTTTTTAAATCCTGGACTACTGCTAGTTAATGTGTTTCTACTTAGGATTTGTTGTGTTTGTGCTTGGAAAGTGCTAAGCTGCGTCTAGCCACTTACTTTTCAAATTAAAACTAATCCTCAATGTATGCTATTATCTGAGTTGAGTTTTTAAACTGCACAAGTATTGTGTTAAAAATTCTCTACTTTTAGTTGTACACTACTTTGAATTTAAAAAAAGTGGGCGCTACATTTGCGTTTTCAAACGCTTTACAAAAGTGCTGGTTGGACCTGTTTTTCTTTAGATATTGAAGTCTATGTAGATTGGAAATCTATGTACAAATATAAAAATTAATCTATGTTTGTTTGTTTGTTTGTTTGTTGGCAGACGGCACTCAAACTCAAAAACTAGATGGCCGATTGAGCTGAATCTTTTACGGAATGTTTGTCTTGACTAAATCTCCGTAAACCACATAGGGCGAATACGACTCGAATGGTGGGCGTGGCACCTGCCATACAACCAAAATTTTTAATATGGAATATCTTCGAAATTATAAGTTGGACAGAAATGAAATTTAGTACAGTGTCACTGGTAAAATTTCATAAACGTTAAACAAGGGGCGTGGCATTTGTCAAGCGACTCAAATGCTTCTACAGGTCACACTTCAATGACATTTGGTACAAACTTAATATTTAGTCATGCCTTTCGACAGGAGGAGTGGGGTTGGTATTGAACGAAGGGGCGTGGCAGCGCACATACAACTCAAAGTTTTAATAAGAAATATCTTCAGAATTATAATTTGCACAGCATTGAAATTTTGTACATATCGCACACGCACTACAAAAGTGACACAACTCAAAATTTTTGATTTTTCAGGAAACGCAAAAAACTGTTTTTGAGGTAAATAAAAATTTGTTTAAAATAACGTATAGACCGTTCAGTAGAAAATCCTTACAGATTATGCTTTAGGATAGGTTACAAGAATTTTTTTTATTTTACACTAGAAAATCCAAAATTTTGAGTTGTGACTGTTTTGATGATATTTTAATTCAATAATTACGGAATTATTTTAAGTTATGTCACTTTTGCTGAGTTTTATTGTATAATTATAAATTACATTTAAAAAGTTGAAATAAAAATTTTGAGAATTCGAAATTAATTTTTTTATTTGAAAATATATAATAAAATTGTCAGAAATTTGCTTAAAATTAACTTCAAGAAAAATTGATTTCGTCAAAAGTGTCACAATTTGAGTTAGGACATTTTTGCATTGACCCTCAGCGATCAAATAGCATCAAACTTCTGCCATAAAGAGAGACCTAACTGTATTTTTGCAACAGTTAACAACAACAAAATATACTGATCTTTTGCTTATTGGTAGATTGATGCATTGTGCACAGTATTAACACATATGTAAGCCCGAAAATTAAAAACTTTGAGTTGTGTCACTTTTGTAGTGCGTGTGCGATATATCCTCATCCAATAGATGTGTCATTCTACTGGTAAAATTTGATGGACATTGGACACGGGGCGTGTCACATATATTGTCACTCAAATTTTCCGCGTAACTTTGGAACTGTAAGCTGCACATCAATGAAACTGGATCGCACCCTTCGAACGGAAGAATGGGTATTGCATTGCATAAAAGGGGCGTGTCATCTTTGTATGAAGAAAATTTAAGCCTTAAAGTTTGCTTGCAAAGCCGCGGCGCCCTGCTAGTCCTTCAAAAAAATAGTTCGTGTTGTTAGAATTTGTTTATGCAACAAAAGCAACTATGATATATCACTGAAAGATAATGTTGTGGTGCTTCCTTTAGCTTAGCTAAGATTTATAATTCAGCAAGTATCATATTTTCTATTTACACAGCACCTAGAAATTAAACGCTCATGATTTGAACTGTAAATCGAAAGACTTGTTAAATTGGAGCATTGATTTCTGGGATCTTTCTTATATAAAGTTCAACTTTTTTGCCTAAATGTTATTTGCTATACAAATCTAAGAACTTATAGAGTTCTTGTTTTGGTTTCTGAGACAAAAATGCTTCTCATAAATAAAGTTAAACTCCAATAAATCAATAAATAAGGATGTTCGAAAATGAAAACTACTAAAGAATAGGAATTATGGAAAAAAGTAAAAAAGAAATGTCCCAGAGGGACTATAAAAAAATATCAAAAAAATATTACAAGACTAAAAGACTGCCAAAAAGTGTGGTAAGGAAAGTAGGTGGATGGTTCATGTGTAGGCAAAGAGTGTTTATCATCGTATAAGAAAAATCATTGTTGCAGAAATCAATGCTCCAACACTCAAAGTTTTAGTCTTTGCTTGCATATCATGTAAGGTGATTCATGTGTAGACATTTGAAAGCTTATAACCTCATTACATACACCAATATGTAAAGCGGTCCGGCATGAAGTGCCAACCATACGTGAAGCCTTCCGACTGCCTGTGAAGAAAGATGTGGGAAAGACTAATGGTAATTCTCCGATCATCATCAAGCTTCTCTCTGCTCATGCTCGAAATCAGCTACTCAAATCTATAGCTGGTCACTGCAAGGCAACTAGGCGACCGTTGGCGCTAAGAGATATTGGTGTGGAAGGTAATGCGAACTTGTACGTGCACGAAAGTCTAACGAAAGGGAATCGTGAGCTAATGCAATATGCTGCTAAGTTAAAGCGCCAAAAACTTCTCTCGGCTGCTTTCTCAATACGTGGGGAGGTCTTGGTCAGGAAGAAAGACGGAGGAGAAGCTATTCGAGTTTTTGATAAGAAGAGCGTCGATGCAATTGTTGGTACGGCATAACAGCAACAAAAAAAAAACAAAAAAAAAAAAACATCATGTTCCTGCTTGTTTCCAGATCTATGTGTACATTAAGTTATAATTATGTTTCCCTACTTATTATTGTTATTGATTCTTGCTTATTACTTACTATTATTGATTTATATTTTGCTGTTTCGTCTATATTGAACTTCATTTCAACATTTGTTATTATTATTTTATTACCTATTCTTCATCTTTTCTTTCTTCATTCTCTATTTTGCTCTTATTGCATAAATTTGATGGTTTGCAATTGTGTACTGGTTTGCAATTGCTTGCAATTGTGTACTTTCGTGTTTTCGGCTGTTTCGTGTTCGGTGCAGTATTGCTATAATAAAACTGACTAGCAAAATAGGTTCAGGCGTTAGTGAAAATCAAAAAGTGGTCATTGATATTCTTTGCAAGCAGTCTGCTGGCCTAAACATAGTCCACTTTAATGCACGGAGTTTAAACGCCGAGAAACTTGATTATGTGAGGAGCACGTTTGAAGGGACAAATATTGATATTATCTGTGTCTCTGAGACTTGGTTCAGTGACGATATTCCTGACTTTTACTACTCAATCAATAATTACAACATTATTCGAAATGATCGCAAACACAGAAGAGGAGGAGGAGTAGCAATATATTACAAAAAACCACTAAGTCTCAGGCCATTGATAAGATCAACTAATTCTGATACTGAGTACATAATTGCCGAAGTATCTGATGGCACTTCGAAGGTCCTAATATCCTGTGTTTACAATCCGCATAGGTGCTTTGCGTTAGATACTTTCTTTGCAGAGTTGTCTGTATTTGTGATTGATTATGAACGTTACGTGATTTGTGGTGATTTCAATGTAAATCTGCTCTCGAATGACTCCTGCACTGATAAGCTCCATGATCACATATCGGCTGCTGGTTTGGTGATTGTTAATAGTTCCATACCGACCAGATATTCGATTAACTCTATTCCTAGCCTCTTGGACCTTTTTATTACCTCTGACCATTCTTATATTCTTAAATTTGACCAACTGTCTTTTGTTTCTGACCACGACTTAATTTTTTGTTCGGTAGATGTTGTGTTTCATCGTTCAGAACCTGGTGCTACTTTTTTGTATCGTGATTATCGGTCTTTGAATGTTGCTGCTCTGTTCTCTGACTTGTCTTGTATTTGTTGGAATGATTGTTGGAGTCTTGAGACAGTTGATAAAAAGCTAGACTTTTTAAATAATAATTTAATCCTACTGTTTGATGTGCATGTCCCTCTTCGTAAAATCCGAGTCAGAAATAAGGCATGTCCTTGGTACAACAACAAAGTCCATTTGGCAATTAAAAAGCGCAACAAGATGCACTCCAACTGGAAACAAATGAGGACAGATATATCTTGGTGTCAGTACAAATCTGCTAGAAATGAAGCGACGGCGACCACAAGGCAGGCTAAGCGGTACTATTGCAAAGAAAAATTGAATGCCTCTCTCCCATCGAAAGACTTATGGCGCAACTTAAAGAATTTAAATATCCATGGCAATCAGGCTGCTGATTGCAAAATTGACCCGAATGCCTTAAACAAGTTCTTCGTTAGTGCCAGCAATAGCAATATTTGCCCCCCTTTAACTAAAGCTATTCCGCCTGCTGTGGAATTTAAAATTAATTAATTTAATTGACTGGCACGACAGCCCGCTTACGCGAGACTAAGGCCTAGCTTCCCGCAACTACCCGTGTTGTGCGTGTGAATTTGTACGCGGGTTGAAGGGACCTACAGTTTTATGCCGGTTCCGAACGGCAGGTTGGGAGCTTTTTCATAAGCAATTTTTACTCTCAGAGGTTTGCCATTTCCAGCTGAGAGGACAGCCACCGAAAGAGAAAACGAGTTTTCCCGTTATTTTTTTTTAGGTGTTATTACAGGCAGTATTTGAACCTGAGGTTGCTGCCTGCGACTCGCGGTCCAACGCACTAACCAACTGAGCCACGGTGGAATTTAAAAAGCGATTTCAATTTGTTGGAGTTACTGAGTCTGATGTCATAAAATCCATTACTCGTATCAAGTCAAATGCTGTTGGGGATGATGGTATCTCTCTTAAGTTTGTCAAAATTGTATTACCTTTTATTATCAGACCTCTCACACATATAATTAATCATTGCTTTACGAGTGCCTGTTTTCCTGCAGCATGGAAAAGAGCAATTATCTTGCCTGTTGCGAAGGTAACCGCAGCGCTAAGCCCAAATGACTATCGACCAATCAGTATCTTACCGGCATTCTCGAAGGTTTGTGAGTCCTTAATGGCGGAACAAATCTCAACCTTCATTCATGATAACAACTTACTGTCACCCCTGCAGTCTGGTTTTAGACCAAAGCATAGTTGTTCCACTGCAATGATGAAAATTTTAGATGATATTAGGATGCCTTTTGACCATGATGAACTAACGCTTTTATGCCTTTTGGACTTTTCCAAAGCCTTCGACTCGGTTAACCACGCACTATTATGTGAGAAACTTAAGTGCAACTTCGGATTCTCCGATTGCTCTGTTAAATTAATGTGTAGCTATCTTGCTGGCAGAGTTCAACAAGTGAGGGGAATGCATTCCTCATCTCAGTTTGAACCAATTGGTGCTGGTGTTCCCCAAGGATCTGTACTTGGTCCCCTTTTGTTTAGTCTCTTTGTAAATGATGTTTTCTTGGTGTGCAAGTATGTTAAGGTCCATGCTTATGCTGATGATATCCAATTGTATTTGTCTAGTCGTATTGGTCTTGTGGAAGATTTATGTTTTAAAATTAATAGCGATTTGTCTGCCATCTCGGACTGGGCCCTTAATAACGCTTTATATCTAAATGCATCTAAGTCATATGTTTTGCCTATAAGCAATCGGGTAGTACAATCTGACAATATACCCCCTCTTTTCATTAGTAATAGTGCACTTAAGCTTACTGACAAAATAAAAAACTTCGGATTCATGATTAACTCCAAGCTGACTTGCTCTGACCATATAAACAAAGTTGTGAAAAATGTATACGCAATATTGCGTAGACTAAGAATTTCTGCCTCCTTCACTCCGCTTGAGACCAGACGAAAGCTAGTCATGCAGCTTATTGTGCCCCATATAACATACTCAGAGCTGGTTTATAGCAAACTTGACTCCAAGTCGTCACACAAAATAAATGTGACATTTAATAACATTACTCGATATGTATATGGGCTGGGAAAATATGACCATGTCTCGCTGTGGAGGAATAAAATTCTTGGTTGCAGCATCACAAATTACTTGTCAGCAAGAAACTGTGCATTCATATTTCAAATAGTTGAATGGAAAGAGCCGAAATATTTATATGACAAACTTCAAATGCCTAAGTCGGGAAGACATCACAACCTTATCGTTCCAAAGTATGTGTACCTGACCTCTTCTAGACTTTTTTTCATTAACGCCGTAAGACTATGGAACTCTCTTCCGGAGACTCTGAAAGCTGGACTGAATAGAAACAACTATAAAGCGCGAATTTTTGATTATTTCAATGAATTATTGTAATGGGTGTGCCTTTCGATTGCAGATCATCAAAACTTATTTCTCACATCTCTCTCTTTAACTCTTGCATTGTATCTTACCTCCTATATACTGTACTTTTTCTGTAATATCCTTAAGTATAAAGTTTGTATTTTCCTTTTTAAGCTCGATACAACTGTTACTTAATACTAGTTGATGCACTTATAAAAGAACCATGTTCTTAGGTAGTGTAACCTTAAAAATAAATAAATAAAAATAAATAAATAAATATTACAGCCAATTTTAACTCACTTCACTCTTCTTTTACTCACCTTACCATACAATTCTCTTAATCCATTTCAACCTCAACAAAAACTCAATCTTTAATGATTTTGTATAAAAACTTTTAATAAGAATTCTTACACAAATATGCTACATTTACCTTAAACTATTTATGCAAATAATTTAAACTTTTTTAACTTACTTTTATAAAAGTTTGCATTTGAATTTTTTCTTTAAAATTACTAAAATTACTTACAAATAAATATTTATTGTATATAAATTTTTTTTAAATTTCTTTTTGCAAATAAATTAATCTTTGAAAGTAGTGACAATGAATAACAATATGTACAAATATCACAAAAGTGGGCAGAAAAGTTGGCTCTCACATAACTAATACAAATTAAAATCAAACAAAATCAAGGCAAATATAGTTTTAAAACAAATATGGCGCGCATAAAAATAACGTGCTCGAGTAGAGACATTGTTTTCGTTATACTTTTCAGTTAAATTGTATGTTTTTGTTGCAAAAGCGACATGGAAGCTCAATTATTGCTCAGTAATTATTTGCAAGCTCATTTAATTATAAAAAAAAATATTTATAAAAAATTCAGCAACGTTTAATTTTTATGCGCAATCTATTCATCTCTCTCTTTCGTACGCTATTTCACATGCTTGCTTCCTTTTTAGAGTTTGTATTTCTGTTTTTACTATTAATTATTTTCTTATTAAACTTTTTTTGATTGTTCGAAATTCAAAAGTTATTGAAATGTATTGAAAAATGTTGACAACTTTAGAGTAAAATAGAAAGAAATATTTTTGTGCCGGAAACTCTAACTAAAGTTATTAAAATTAATTAGAAAAGTTGGACAAATGTACAGCGAACTTGCCAAAAATATCTTTAAACATTTTCAATAAACAATTTGTTGAGCAAATTGTTAAGAATGACAGCAAATAGTTGCAAGACATGAAATGTAGACAACAATAAAAATTTGTACAAATGTCGAATTTACACATTAAAAATACATAAACATTGAAGAAATACTTATAGTTAAACACTTGACAGTTGTTACAACAGCTGATATTTGACAGTAACAAAAGCGCTTCGCTGTCATTTGTGCATTAAACAATTAATTGACAATAATCAGCTGCCAATGTTGATACTTGATAAAAAATTTCAATACTTGTTTACTGTTTACTTAAAATCGACTCGAATAGATAGTAAAACATATGTTTTTACTGTGATGCTTCAACTTCAACTTCACTAACGAATCTCTTGAAGTTGCCGCCCGTCTCAGGCCATCTTCTCTATGTAGCCGTTTTCCACCTTCCAATCGGGTTCGAAGGCCTCATTCGTGTGCTGCATGCGTATTGCCGCCTCGGCATGATTGCGATTGCGCGAAATCTGCGTTGAATTTCGAATGCCGTACGCGAAGTAGATCACATAGCCGATAAAGACCCATATGAGGAAACGTATCCACGTGTACACGTCCAGTTGGAACATCAGATACAAGTTCACAAACACACTCAGACAGGGTATGAACGGCACCAGCGGCACTTTGAACGTCAGCTCCACCGACGAAACGGGCTGCACCGCAATCACGGCAACGATCAGCAGCAACACCACTCCGATCAAGCTCAGCGTTACAATGCCAGCAACCGAACTCAACTCGAACAACTTATCACAGGTGCACCACAACAGGCAGAACACTGCAAACACCACCACGCCCACTTTGGTAATGCCCGCAGTCAGCCGATTCGGCTGTCGATACGAGTTGCCATTGAACAGCTGACGCAGCACCACCGGCGTGCGTACGGTCACCGATTTCATGGCGATGTCATCGTCCTGATAGCGCAGCACCAGCACACACACCGCCACAATGGTGTAGGCGAGCAGTGTGCCAATGGACATCATGTCGATCAGCTGATCCAAGTCAAAAATCAGTGCCATTATTGCTGTGGATGGGAGAAAGAAAAGAGAGAGTTAACGGGTTGTTGGTAAAAGTGAGTTGAAATGAATTGTGATCACAGAAGGGTTGAAACTCAAACTGTACCGGGAAATTGTCACTTTTTTGTGACACTATCAAGAATTAGAGTTGGTCAGGGTTTATTTATTTTTTTTTTTCAAATCAAACAAAATTTGTTTAATTTTTTTTTAATTTTTAAATTTTTTATATATAAGAAATTTTTTTTTAAATTTCTTTAGAATGAATAAAAATCATTATTACATCGAAAATAGTTTCAACTTCAAAGAATCAAACAACAAATTAACTAATAACTAAATGAATTTCCATGAAAAAAGTTTTTGAACTCTATCACTTCTATCCAAATCAACCAATCAATTGTTGAGGGTAAATTTTACGAATCTTTAAAACTTTCTCCACTGAACTTCGATCATTGCTATCTCGTCTGAATTATAATTAAACTTTACAGCTTTCTTCATGAAACTTCAATCATTGTCATCTTGCCCGAATTATACTCAAACTTTAAAGCTTTATCCATAGAACTTTAATCATTGTTATCTCGTCTGAATTAGACTTAAATTTTAAAGCTTTTAGAATTGAACTACCATAATTCTTTATTGTTTTATTTTATTTTATTATATTTTATTTTATTTTAATTTATTTTATTTTATTTTATTTTATTTGATTTGATTTGATTTGATTTGATTTGATTTTGTTTTATTTTATTTTATTTTATTTTATTTTATTTTATTTTATTTTATTTTATTTTATTTTATTTTTTTATTTTATGCTTAGACTTCAGATTATAAATAGAACTAAAAGAAGTTTATGTTCAAAGGAACAACTAGTAAAATAATAAAAAAAAAATGGTGTGAAAATCACAAAAGGCTAGAAAAAGCTACAAAACTAAAATAAAAATTTCGAGGCTAAGTAAAACTTTTATTTCATTTCATTTCATTTTATTTTATTTCATTTCGTGTCAATTTATTTTATTTTATTGCATTTTATTTTTTTTATTTAATTTAATTTTATTTAATTTAATTTTATTTTATTTTATTTTATTTTATTTTATTTTATTTTATTTTCATTTATTTTCCTTTTGTATTTTATTTTATTTTTTTAATTTTATACTTTTACTTTTCATTATAAATAGAGCCCAACGAAGTTTAAAGTTCAAAGGAACAACTAGTAAAATAATAAAAAAATTACAAAAGTCTAGAAAAAGCTACAAAACTAAATCCCGAATATTGAGGCTAAGTAAAAATTTTATGTTTTTTAATTTAATTTTATTTTATGTTATTTTATTTTATTTTGTTTTATTTTATTTTATTTTTTACTTAGGCTTTGCAAATAGAAGGAAAAGGAGTTTATGTTTAAGGAAACAACTAGTAAAATAATTTAAAAAATTGTTTGAAAATGAAAGGAGGATAGAAAAAAGCTACACAACTAAATCCCAGATTTCGATGCTAAGTAATACAAGAAGGTCTGGATCGAACCTCAAAATGGCTATACTGGCCACATTGCTAATGAATCAATGCTCAATCTTACTGTTTCTCAACTCTCTTAATCTCTCATCTTCGACAACAGCAAATTCACATCTGTTCATTCAATACATCGTCCTACATGGCTTACCTGCAAAAAGGCCCGACAGTACTGTCGCCAACAGTGGTGTCTGCGTGTAATTATGCACCTTGGACAGGGTCCTGAACAGAATGCCATCATTGCCCATGGCGTAGAGTATGCGAGGCAGCGGAAACATGGCGCCCAACAGGCTGGTACACAGAGCAAACACTGCGCCAATGGTGACAATCCACTTGATTGTGTACCACTCAATGCTGTCAAAGGCCGAGGGGAATGGTGCGTTGGGATTCTGAAATATCAATTAAAATAGTAATTAGTTGCTAACAAGAAGATAAAGTAGTAGGAATGCATTGGTGCTTGTGTGAAAGGTGAACACACCTGCAAATAGTATGGCATCATCATAGTCAGCACCGTTGAGACGCCGAAATACGACAGAAAGATGATAATCAGCGATACGACAATGGCGAGCGGTATATTGCGTTTCGGATTCATGGCCTCCTCGCCGGTGGTCGCTATACAGTCGAAGCCCACGAAACCGTAGAAACACTTGGCCGCACCGGCCATAACACCGGCAATGCCGTACGGCATAAAGCCGCCAGTGCCAAAGCCATCGGGCACATCATCCTGCGGTATGCTCCAGTTGGACGGCTTAGCTGTGACGAAAATAACAATTATTTTAAAAAAAATTATTCAAGTCTGAACAATTAAAAAATCACAATTAACGCACCATTCATGCCGCCTGCTACCAAAACAATGCAAATGGTTACCAAATTTACGATGGTGAAAATATTGTTTAGAAAAGTCGACTCTTTGACGCCAAAAGCCAAAATGGAAGCCAACAGCAAAATCATGCCGAATGAGAAAAAATCCGGATACGTGGCCAAAAAAGCCACATTTATGGGCATGGCCTCGGTTAAAGCCTTCGACATGTTGTTATCGATGAGCGAATCAAAGTAGCCGCTCAAGCCGCGAGCCACGCTGGCAGTGCCTGCAAAGAAATTGAAAAAAATTTGATTTAAATAAAAAAATATTCCACGTTTGAATGCTCAACTTACCAATCACATATTCCAGTATCAAATTCCAGCCAATGGTGAAGGCCACAAATTCGCCAATGGTCACATAGCTGTACACATAGGCCGAGCCCGCTTTGGGCACTCGCGCCGCAAACTCGGCATAGCAAATGCCCGCAAAGGCCGAAGCGATGGCCGCTATGAGAAAGGAAATGGTGACGGCGGGACCGGCTATGTTGTAGGCGACCGAGCCGGCCAGCACGTACACGCCCAGACCGAGCGTGCTGCCCACACCGAGTGCGGTCAGATCGAAGAGCGTCAGCACGCGCGCCAACTTGGACTCGGACTCGACAACATCCTCAGTCTTTAGGCGTGTAAGCGCACGCCAGATTTTGGCCATTTTCGTTGCTGCTGCTTCAAATTAGTTGGGAACGAAATTGGGTGAGAGCTGCCAATGGGCTGTGGGCTTTGTGGAGGAGAGTTTGAGCTGTGCGTTGAAGGCTGTGGTAAGGAAAAGTTAAAGAGTGAGTTATTGAATTGAAAATTAATATGTTTTGTGTGTTTTGTATGGGGGGGAAATATTTTGAGGTTATAGATTTTATTAATGTTTATGAAAAGTATAAAATTTGTATGGTAATTTCCTTCCAAGCATTTAACAAACATTCAACAATTGTCCTACAATTAAACTTGATAACGAATTTCTGTTTCTTAAGACACACAAGAATTTATTGCCATTCTAACAAAAGATAAGTACTTGTATGCATTGGCATATCTGTTCTATCATTACTGAGCACACATTGCCCCATCGAACTGGCATGACTTATGCAGGCTTATCTCTGTCTAAAAGCTTGTCTCATGCGAAATCAGATTAAGTTAAAACATTTGAGAATATTGCGCCAACAAAAGAAAATCGTTAAGTGCGCGTGAACACAACGCAATACACGCATGATCGCTCAACAGTGTTGCCACAATTTTGTGTTTTTGGCAAATTCTGGAAAATTAGAAAAATTTTGATTTTTCTAACTAAAATCGTACATAAAATAATTTATATGGAAATAACAAAAAAAACAAAATATTTAAAAAAATTACTGAAAAATAAAAAAGTCAAAGAAATTTGAGAAGAAGAAGAATTTCAAGTTTTATGTAAAAAATAATGTTTAAATTGTGTTCAGGTGTTACTGAAGTAATGAGCAATTAATTCAAATTAAGAAAATAACATTATTTATAATGTTAAATAAAAAAAAAAATTTAAAAACTTGATTGAAAAATGAATTTAACAAATTTGAGAAGAAGAAGAATTTGAAGTTTTATTTGAAAAAGGTTTAAATCGTGTTTAGGTGGGATTGAAGTAATTATCATTTAATTGAAATCAAGAAAATAAAATTATTTATATTGAAATAAAAAAATATTTTTAAAAATTCATTGAAAAATGAAAGTAACAAATTTGGAAAGAAGAAGAATTTCAAGTTGTATGTAAAAAATAATGTGATTGAAGTAATTATCATTTAATTGAAATCAAGAAAATAAAATTATTTATATTGAAATAAAAAAATATTTTAAAAAATTCATTGAAAAATTAAATTTACAAATTTGGAAAGAAGAAGAATTTCAAGTTTTATGTAAAAATAATGTTTAAATTGTGTAGGTGTTATTGAAGTAATTATCATTTAATTGAAACTAAGAAAATAAAATTATTTATATTGAAATAAAAAAAATATTTAAAAAAATTTATTGAAAAATGAAATTAACAAATTTGGAAAGAAGAATAATTTTAAGTTTTATGTAAAAAATAATGTTTAAATTGTGCTTACGTGTTATTGATCATTTATCATTTAATTAAAATTAAGGAAATAAAATTATTTATATTGAAACAAAAAAATATATATTAAAAAAAAATTGATCGAATTGATCGATGGCGCGTTTTAAATAAATGGTTTCTCTGCCAGATGATTTTTGTGCCATTCTAATGGCAATTTTTCATAGAGTATTATCGCATTTTTTATTTATATTTATGGACCTTGTTAGCGTTCTGAGCCACTCCTTTACTGCTTGAATATGCATAACTATGTGCAGCATTGAAATACTAATATATATAATTTATTATTCTAGCAGCAAAACAACTTAAAAAACAACAAAAAAAAGTTTCTTTAACCAATGGGAACATTTTTTATAACACCCCAACGAAATTGAATTCAGTCTGTAGCACGTAAAGCTACAAATACAACAGTTACGTGTATATACTTTTTACATATCAGAATCTGAAGCGGAATTTATTTATTATTGACAATCTTACGGCTACTCGAAAGAGATTTGTCATTTGTCAGTCGAAGTCGTATGTAGGAAACTGGATAAGTTTCATGGCCTTTGCTTTTATAGCACAAACGACTTTAGAACGATACAAGTTTTGTTTTGTAATTATAAGAAACATTCACTTTTCAATTTGCCACTGAGTCATGTAACTCTTTTCATAATAATTGCTTAGTTTATACAAAGTTAGCAAACATATACAACGATTTTCACTTTCAATTTGACTGTAGACAGAAAAATCCCCTACGGGCGTTCGTGTTGCTTAAAATTCTGTTTTTTGTTGTTTTCTCGGAGTAGCAAACACCTGAAGTACCTGACAAGCATTACTAATGTCACGGCAATTGAGCTTTGGAATATGTACAATTTTTCATAAAGTGTTTTTTTTTGTTTTTTTATTTTTTTAAGTTTGTTTGACAAGTATTGCTGAGTTGTCGAGGTACGAAAATTTGATTTGTCAGTGGCATCATTGAAAATTGTAAAATACTTTTTATTAAAATACTTTTATTATTGCTAAATTTAATATTGATTAGGTTAAGTTAAAGCTCTTAGAGTTATGTTCTTTTATTGTTTCCTATAGTCAGTAAGATCAAAATGTTCATTGGCTAATAAATAAATAAATAAATAAAATAAAATAAAATTTTAGATGTCCAAATATAAAAGTGTTCAAATCTAAATCACAGAAAATCACTGAAATTAACTTAAATTTTTACTAAAATCTGTAAAATGATTTTTTCCATTATTACAAAAAAGTGAGAAAAAGAAGAAGAGAAAAGAAAAAACTAGAAATTAAAATGAAATTATTTTGTTTGCCAAACCTTGGCCCTAACAACTTTACTAGCTAAACAATTTAAATTGTTAAAAAGGTTTTTAAAACTTAACAAATATAAAATAATTCCTTGAAATCTTTTAGGTTACGTTCAAACAGTTCTTGAGATACATATGTAAAAGAGAGTTATGTACAGGGTGGCGCAAAAGCTATCACTTGGCACTATAAAGTTGTCTCCCGGTGTTCTTTGGTTCAAATTTGTTTATGAATGAATGAATGAATAGGAAGGATTTATTCATTCATTCATTTATTCATGAATGAATGAATAGGAAGGATTTATTGTTTCATAATGCGCACCCTGTATACAGGGTTTCCAAATGCATGATTTCAATTGTATGGCATTTGTTTTCTGTGCAAGTGGTAGCTCTGAAATTTCACAGCTATCGTCTATGATTGTTTCCGTTATAAAAAATGGAATGCTTCACAAAGGAAGAATGCGTGAAAACAATCAATTTATGAAAGCAACCATTTCCAAATCGAATCATCTCCCAAAATTATGATGTCAGCTGGTCTCCAAGATTGTTCGACTGAACACCGTAAGATTTCCATCTTTGATTTTTTTTAATCTCTAAACAATGCGAATAAAACACAAACAAATTCTGAACTCAAGACAGAGATCCAACGCCTCATTTGTGAGATAAAAACACATATTAGGCAAAATATCATTGAAAATTTCATGAAAAGAAAAAATGGCCTTTGAACCGATTTTGCCGCATACTTTACTTCATGGAAACATATCTAATTTATAACCCAACTGAGTTTTATTTTTAAATTTATTTTCATTCATAAGTTTTCAAATACGAAGTTTTATCTCCCATACAAAATAAAACCAAAAGAGTAACGCTTCGATACATCAATTCAATTTGTTAAATTTTTCATTAAAAAAAAACAAATTTTTTCTTGTTAACATTGAATTCAATCAACTGAATGTTTGTGAACAAAACATATAAAAAAATTAATTATTTCCACAGTTGTTGTGAACAAGTCGTTGGTGTGTTTTTCGAGATATTGAATAACTAAACATTTTAGTTCACAAAGAGACTTTAAAGCAGAAAAACAAACCCAAAAGACCATAAAATTGTTCACAAAATGTGGTGCGGCGTACCACAACAAACAAGTTAATAGTTAAATATGCACAATTGCTCTCTATTTTTAGACACACCTAACCAACTTTGTATAAATTTCAGAAACTTGCAAACATAGCGAAAACATCAGTAAATTCAAACCAATAAAAATTCCATCATAAAAATTAGTTTTGGTCACTGAGGCAGATTTTTAACAGCAAAACAGCAAACAAACAAATGATGTAAATCTGTCTGGGCGCTTGGCGCAGCTAAGGGTTAAACGTTAGACCTAGCGTTGGACATGTATCTCAATAAAGTGACCATGCAGCTAATCTAAATAATGAATTAATGATATGCAAACCATTCAAATCGAATATTTAAAAATTCATTGCAATTAGAAACGTGCACACAAAATACAAAAACAAAATGTATTATTATATTTGTGGAAGAATTTTAAGTGAGTTTCTCAATTGTAATGTTAGCTTCATTTAGTTGTTGTTTTAATTTTTGTTTTTATTATTTTGTAATTTGTTGAATCTAAAAAATGTCGATTTGTATAAAACGTGCCAAGGTTGTTGACTTTTGGAGTGCATTTGAAAGCATACAAAAATAAGAAAATCATCAAAAACGTGTGTGTATGTCATACGCGAACAACTGTTTTTTTTCAGTTGCTGAAAAAGAAATAAAAAATAAAACACAATTAACTTTTTGCCACAAAATCAATCAGCTTTTTGTTAGCGGCTGCGAGCCGTGGGTGACAAAGAAAGTAGGTAGCAAGCAAAAGTTTCAACTTTTTCGGACAGTTTTTTAATTTAATTTAATTTTTTTATTTTATTTCTTTCTAGTTTGTTAGTGGGCGCAAATAACTGGAGGTAAAAAAGACATCAAAACAAATCGAAAGCCACAATTTTGATGTTTCTTTAGACTATTTATTATAAAACTATTTTTTATTATTTGTTATTTTTTGTGATATTGTTTTTAATAGGTATTAATTGCCTTTATGTTTTTATAAAATTTTTTTTAAGTTCTATATTTTCAGCGATTATGTTTTTAATATTTATTTACTTTTCTTCATTTAGCAATTTTTGTTCATATTAATATAATATAATTATTTCTTCAGGTGATTTTTTTTTATTTAATTGTAATTTTTTTACATTATTATTATTTAGTATAAAATTTAATTTTATATTTCCGGTGGTTTTGCTTTTGATATTTTGATAAATACTCATTTACTTTTACTTTTTAAATTGTTTTATATTTTTCAATTTTTTTTTAATTTATTTTAATTTAATATTTTCAGTGATTTTGTTTTTAATATTTAATTTTTTCAGATTTATTTACTTTTGTTAATTTTGTCAGGTTTTTAAATTATTATTATATTTTCACTTTTATATTTTCAGTGATTTTACTTTTCATATTCATTTACTTTTATTTTTTTATTTTCTTATATTTGTATTTGTTTGTTTTAATTTGATATTTTCAGTGATTTTATTTTTAATATTTATTTATTTTTCTTCGTTTTGCAATTTGTTTCAAATGTTATTACTATATTTTTATATTTTTAGTGATTTTGTGTTTTAGATTTATTTACTTTGTTAATTTAGTCAGTTTTGTAAATTAATATTAGGTTTTTTATTTTATATTTGCAGTGGTTTTACTTTTGGTTTTCATTTATGTAAATTTACTTTTCTCATTTTCTTATATTTTCAATTTAATTTTTTGGTTTTAATTTTATATTTTCAGTGATTTTGTTTTTATTGTTTATGTGGTTTTCTTCGTTTTGGAATTTTTTTTATATTATTATTATATTTTTATATTTTTGGTGATCTTGTCTTAATATTAATGTACTTTTGTTAATTTTGTAATTTTTATAAACCATAATTACATTTCTAATTGTATAGTTTTGATGGTTTTGTTTTTGTTTCTTATTTACATTATTTTTTTTAATTTCTTGTATTTTTAATTTTTTTTATTTGTTTTGATTTTATATATTCCGGGATTTCGTTTTACTCTTTATTTACTTTTCTTGGTTTTGAAATTTTTTGAATATTATTATTATTTTTTTATATTTTGGTAAACTTTTGTTTTATATTTATTTACTTTTATTCATTTTGTAATTTTTCATCATTATTTTTAGTAGTGTTTTTAAAATCTTACATTATCGGTTTTTTATTTAATATATTAATTTACTTTTATTTTTTATTTTAATTATTAGTTTAAATTTTATATTTTCGGTGATTTTGTGTGTTATATTTATTTACTATTGGCAATTTTTTTTATTTATTATAATGATTTTTAAAATTTTTTATATTTTTGTTTTTGTTTTTAAGAACATTTATTTGTTATAATTTTTATTATTTATATTTTATATTAACATTTTTTAATTTTATATTTATATTTGAGCCGCTCAGTGCACAAATCGATTAACTCCATAAAACAAAAAGTTGAGAAATGCGATGAAATAAATTTGTTTTTTTTTAAATTCCCTTTATAATTTAAATTCAAATATATATATTTTGTCGTTTAATGGTGTTAATATTTACTATTCAGGAAAGTTTTAATAAATATAAAAAGTTATGACTATACCAAGTGCTTTGACACTTAAATTTAAGATTTTTCAAAAAGTGGAGTTAATCACTCTGTGCACTGAACGGCTCATTTATGAATTTATTTTATTATATATATAATTAATTAAATTTAATTATATAATAATTTTTATTTATTTATATTTCATTCATTTATTTCTTATTTTTAAGAACATTGATTTGCTATAATTCTTATATTTTATTTTCAATATTTTACTTGTTTCTTTAATTTACAAAATATTCATATTTCTATGTTTATTTTTAATATTAATTCTTATCTCATATTAATTCATTGTTGCACTATTGACTTTTATAGCATCCTATGTCACTTAGTCAGCAATAAAAAAAATTATAAAACCTGTGCGCCGACATATTTTTATTGCCAAAAATAAACTGTCCCATGACAAAAAAATAATCGTACTTTTAGTTAGTTGCTTTTTGCGTTAATATGAAATTAATGCCATTTCCTGCGGTTTATGATTTAATTGCAGCCAATAATATTTAGCAACAATGCAAAAAAGTTTGATTTTTTTTTTAAATTAATCAGTTAAGCTCAAGTGGACAAATTGTTCCCAACTGAGAGCAAATACAAATTGATTGGAACACTTTGGCAGCTGGCACGCACACACAGGGTAGTTTGTTTTTGGTTTTTTAAGACCTGAACAAACGTCACTGCCATGCTTTACGAGCAAAAACAACAACAACTACCAGCATTTTAACTAATTACCAGCACAAACCTAATTCCACCACTGCACTGCGATGATGGCCTTCGAAGGTTGCGTAGTATTAACCCTTTCGCTACTGCAGGAACACTGGTGTTCAGTTTACTCTGAAACTCATAATTTGTATTATAAACTCAACCAAAAAGGGTCCTAAAAGTTCGTAAATAAAGTTTGTGCAAACGCCCTGCAAAAGTCGTAGCGATAGGGTTAAAGTAAAGAAATATTAGAATAAAAACCCTCAGCTTTAATAACAATAAAATCCGTTTCTCAGTCACTTGACCGCATTTTGACCGTTTATGGTCTCTGACTCTGACTTTGAATTTTATTTGGATTTTACTTGTTTTTGTTGTTTATATTTAAATTTATTGCTATTCATTTATGATGTGAACGTGTAACCGATTTCTGTGCGTGCAGCTAGCAGCGAATTTATTTCCGTTTACATACATTGACGGTCGAGTGCTGGGTGGCATATTAATTGTAGTTTTTTTTTAGTATTCATATTCAATCGTTGTGTCGGTAATGAGGTTCGACTTAATGTCAACCCTGAACGCAACTTTCCAAAATGATTGTAGATTTTGATTTATTATTTCCTGCTATACGACCAATGAGCATTAAGAAGCGTTTTTGGAACAATTCGGCAGTGTGTTGAAGGTCAGTGGATATGTTTGATTTCAAGACAATTATGATAAATTAATGCTATGATAAATAAACAAATAAGTTCATATGTCAGAAAGCTTTTAATTTAACATTTTTGATTTCGAACTTTGCATTGTTTGATTACATGGAATCACTGCATCAAGCAGCTATAAAACTTATACATGACGGTATTGTTTTGTACATAACTCTATTAAAACACAAACATAAAATAGTCAAAAAAAGTTGGCGTACAATGGTGCAAGTTGTTTGATTTAACTATAAGAAAGGACGGGTCAAAGATGGCCAAAAAATTTAAAAACACGCATTCTTTAAGTAGTAGCGCAATTTTTTAATATCTTACAAATTTGAATAAATAAATAAAATACTTGAGTTTGTGTGATTCAAGTTTCTTTTTCCAGTCTTTTTTAAAGATCAGCTGAAGTCATTGGTTAAACTTAATTCATTTTTAAACAAATTTTTATACAGCTGGTTTTCAATGTATTCAAACTAGTATCAGATTCATCTCATTAATATTTATTTTTTAGTTTACTTTATTATAATCTTACCATACTTAATTTTATATAATTTAAAAAACAATGCTTAGCGAATGGACCTAGCCGTAGGTCCCTTTTCTCAGTTCGCTCTCACAAACACAATAAAAATTGCAATTGCCAATATTTACACTGCTGTCCCACAACTCAGAACCACTTAAGGGCAAACAAATAAAAAACAGCAACAAAAAATATTTTACAACTCACATTTTTGCTCGGCTAATTGTGTAACGAATATTTAATTGTTGCAATACGATTTCGTTGTCTTGTGTGTGTGTGTATGTTTTTTTAAACTTTTTTACTTTTACAGTGACAATTGTAAAATTACATAAATCACAAAAACTTCGTTGACAGTAAAGATAAATTTTTGCACAAATATTTACAGACACATTTTCACAATTTTCAGATTTCACAATTTTTTTCTTTTTAATGCGATTAATTTTTGAATTACAACAGTAAAGTTGATTTTTGCTGGAATTTACTTTTTTTATTTAAATTTTTATTATTTTTTAACCGGTCCGTATTTTGATTGTTTGACACATGTTTTTCTTTAATATTTCAAATATTAATTAAATTGAAAAAAATCTCTATAATTACATACGTTTTTAAGTTTTCTTTGTTTTTAAATTCTTTGTTCTTTGTTTTTATCTTCAAAAATAATTAAATTTCTTGTTGGTATTAAAACACATTTAAACTTTCATAAATTTTTTCAACACTTTTTCTCAAATTAATTCGATTTTTCTTTTTTGCATTAGGACAACTATTGAACAATTGTTGTTGTTGTTGTATTGTAACCTATTCGCTATTGTTTCTACAATTTTCGTTACGATCGCCAACTGAGCTCAACACCTCCGCACGCGAAACGCTCTAAACTTGTTCTGAATGTGCCGTGTCCAAAGTCACTCATCATAAAGCTTGCATGCGGCATTAACCGCTACAACAACAACACCAACAACAAAGCCAACAACGATCACCACCTGACTGACTGTTAACTCTTTGGCTGTTAACGGTGTTGTTGTTGTTGTTTTGGTTTTCGTGCTCGCAGTTGAGGCATTTTTTCGCGCCATTCAATTCAGATTGCACCGAAAATGCCTAAAAGATTTTCATATCGTTTTTTTAGTTGCTGTCTTAACACACACACACACACACAGACACTTGAACACGCGAATACTCGAAACATATTTGTAGGGTTCTATCTAACTTAATTGCTGCTTAAAACAAATAGCAATGCAACAACAAAACACCAAAGAACGCAATCTTTACGATCCGCCCCTACTTATTGTTCGCATGCATCGGCTATCTCGGCAACGACGTACAATATTTTATTGAGCGTAGATTAGAGTCGTTGCGATCGCATCGATAAGGCTGCTCGGCACGCCGCACCAACCAACAGCCGCCGCGTTGTTTTAAGTTGAGCGCGTACGGACACTCAATCATGGTCGCGCATTGCCTAAGCAGAATGTTTTGCAGTGCAGTTCACTGAAAGATCACTTGACCACTTGAAAATGCGAGGACAATAAAGTGTGCTGCTGATATGTTTGTGAAATTGTGCTCTGCTTCTTCTTGCTTTGGGTTTTCCCTTTTACTGCAGGAAGTTGTTGTTAAAGCGTTACTAAGTTGGCCGTGTCGACGTGCAAACAACCGATGACAGACGTCATTCGATAAGCTTGCGGGTTTAAGTATATAAAAGTGAAATTCCTTCGATGATAATGTGTCGTGGTCACATTATCTGAAATGCTATAGAATGAAATTTTAAAGTATCTGCCTGTTTGTATGTATTTACAGCACGCAGCAATCAATGCCTGAGGCGTGCAATAATTTTTTTTTTAATTTTTGCACAAAAGCATCAAAAGTTGGTACTCATGCGAAGTGTTGGTAGTTTCGCAATGAAAACAAAACTTGGAAAAAAAACGATGGTGCGTGATTTAGAGAAGATTATGGTGCGAGACAAACAATTTAATATTGCGGCACAAACAATTTAATATTGCTATAACTGATACGAAAATGGACTAAAGAATCAACTATAAAGTGATCAACAAGCAACTTATTCCTTGGCTTCCTTAGCATCAAATGATTCTGACTTTTCTAGCTACCTCAATAAAACGGTCCCAGACTTATCAGAGTTGGAGAAAAACTATGGTGCGAGAGAGCAAAAATATGTATTCCAGCACAAAAATTTGAATAGTGTTACTGATACGAAAATGAACTGCAGAAACAGATAGAAAGTGATTAGCAAGCAACTTATTCCTTGGCTTCTTTAGGATCAAATTACTCCGACTTTCCCAGCTACTTCGATAAAACGATCCCAGCCAAAAGTGATGAAAATATTTGTCCATATCTTTCAATAAAAGTGATGAAAATATTTCTCCATATCTTTCAATAAAATGATCCCAACCAAAACTGATGAAAATATTTGTCCATATCTTTCAATAAAATGGTTCCAGCCAAAAGTGATGAAAATATATGTCCATATCTTTCAATAAAATGGTCCCAGCCAAAACTGATAAAAATATTTGTCCATATCTTTCAATAAAATGGTTCTAGCCAAGAGTGATGAACATCTTTTTGCATATTTCGCAATGTGTGAAAACTCAACTCGATCTCTTCTCAATAATTGCACCTAAATGCTAATACAATCAAACCGAATTAGTCTTATTTTTCCTATTTATTCTTAATAACAGAATTGATTACAGAAATTATTAGTACTCCATTCGAATTAGTCCTTTTTTCCAACTTATTCTTAATGACAGAATCAACTACAGAAATGATCAGTAGTAGAATATTTCTTCTTTAAAATCTAAATTGATTGAAGATCCATAAAAAAATTCAAAGTTTTCTCTACTCTCTCTTTCTTCAGACTAAAATGACCAAATTTTTGCTTGTGTACAGAATCAACTTATTTTTCCACCTTCCTTATTTATCTCCCCGCTATTTGCAGCCGCCGTGGCTCAGTTGGTTAGTGCGTTGGACCGCGAGTCGCAGGCAGCAACCTCAGGTTCAAATACTGCCTGTAATAACACCTAAAAAAAATAACGGGAAAACTCGTTTTCTCTTTCGGTGGCTGTCCTCTCAGCTGGAAATGGCAAACCTCTGAGAGTAAAAATTGCTTATGAAAAAGCTCCCAACCTGCCGTTCGGAACCGGCATTAAAACTGTAGGTCCCTCCAACCCGTGTACAAATTCACACGCACAACACGGGTAGTTGCGGGAAGCTAGGCCTTAGTCTCGCGTAAGCGGGCTGTCGTGCCAGTCAATTAAAAATTATTATTAAAATTATTTATCTCCCTTATTTAATACCCATTTTAATGAATTCTTCCACTTATGATCAACGACTTAGTGCACCGTTAATTCTTCCAAAAGGTTATAAATAAGTAGTTAAGATAAATTATGAGTAGTCTGTTCGCATCTTTTTTCCTTCACACTGAATCGAATATATTTTCTTCTGGTGGACATAATTTACTTAATTTCGTCCTTTCCCGTTAATCTCCTTCAAACCTAGGCGACTGTGTTTTTCCAATTGCACTCAATAGTTGGTAAACCCAATTGGGGCCCACACTGCAATGTTATTAACATTTGATGTCATATATACATATACATATATATAAGAAAACTTATTTATTCCACATAAGAACATGCCGAGATAATTTACTACGTTGATTGAGTTGCATTTCCAAGACTTGAGGGGATTTTTTGATTTGAAAAAATTATAAGAGACTTGACGTTCTAAAGAGAACAAATTACGGAACAGAAGTCATTAGTAGTGATAACATCTACGAGTAAAGACTGTAGAGGTTCATATTCTTCATAATAAAATACAAGGTGCGTCCCAAAGTAAACAGGACTTTTGCAATAGGGACGTTTCTGGTGGCGCCATCTATGTGTGAGGACATGCGTTGGAAAGGTACATCTTTCATTCACATACTGTCTAAATTTCATGACATTTGGTCTAGTAGACGCCGAAATATCCCGCTCAATGTGACAGTATGTTTTTAACTTTGGTACGAGAATGTCGATCGAACAAAGAGCTAATATTAAGTTCTGTTTTAAACTTGGTAAAACTTTTACCGAAACGTTTAAATTGTTAAAGCAAGTTTATGGTGATGATTGTTTATCCCGTGGCCGTGTTAATGAGTGGTTGAATCGATTCAAGAATGGTCGTGAAGACTTGAATGACGACGAACACGTCGGCCAGTCGAAATTTGTGATTACTGACGATGCCATCAAAACTGTGCGTGATTTTATCAAAATGCAGCCAAAATCATCATTGGAATTGATGGAAATGGAATTGAACATCTCCAAAACATCAATTGATCGCATTTTAACCGAACATTTGGGTCTCCGTAAAGTGTGTTCTCGCTTCATTCCGCACACTTTAACCGACGACCAAAAAGCGCAGAGAATTGAGCATGATCCAAATTTCTTGTTATTTATTTATTTATTTATTTATTTATTTGTTACGGTTTTACAAACCTAATTCAAAATACCTTAATATTAAATAACAATTTGCAAATATAAAACTATGTACTACAAAGCGACAGCATTTATCTTATCTCCAACGTTTTAGTGTAATCATATAATTTTTTTCTGTATACATTTATATTACAGCTTTTAATACTCTCAGGCAACTCGTTGTAGCGTTGTGTTCAACATCGTAACCGGTGACGAAACGTGGTGCTTTCAATATGATCCCGAAACAAAGCGTCAAAGTGCCGAATGGAAGCACCCAGATGAGCCAAATCCGAAAAAAACCCGCCGTGAGAAGTCAAAAATCAAAACTCATCTCATTTGTTTCTACGATTCAAAGGGAATAATTCATCGAGAGTTTGTTCCACCGGGAAAAACAATTAACGCTTTGTTTTATGTTGAAGTTTTGAAGCGTTTGGTGCATCGCATTCGTCGTATTCGGCCAGAATATCGCGAGGAAGGAAGTTGGCGTTTATTGCATGATAATGCACCGGCTCACAGAGCCCTAGTTACGACCGATTATTTGACCAAAAATCGCATTTTTACCATCAATCATTCACCGTATTCGCCTGATATGGCTCCCTGTGACTTCTACTTATTCGGTCAGTTGCATTTGCCGATGAAAGGAAACCGTTATAAGGACGTTGAGGACATCCAAAAGGCTTGTACCAACATTCTGAAGGCGATGCCGGCCGATGACCTAAAACACTCATTCCAAATGCTTTTGGACCGTGCAAAACGTTGTATCGAAGCAGAAGGAGAGTATTTTGAATAAATAAAAAGAATTATACAAAAATAATCATCCGTTTTCTTTATTTTATAAAAGTCCTGTTTACTTTGGGTTGCACCTTGTATATAATTGTGTATATACAAAAGCTTTCATTCCAGACAACCGAACAGACAGGAGGTAACTGAATAGAAAAGAGACAACTGAACAGACAAAAAATTACTGAATAGAAAAGAGACAACTGAACAGACAAGAGACAACTGAATACAACAGAGACAACTGAACAGACAAAATATTACTGAAAAGAAAAGAGACAACTGAACAGACAAGAAACAACTGAGTAGAAAAGAAACAACTGAGTAGAAAAGAGACAACTGAACAGAAAAGAAACAACTGAGTAGAAAAGAGACAACTGAACAGAAAAGAAACAACTGAGTAGAAAAGTTACAACTGAACAGACAAAAAATTACTGAATAGAAAAGAGACAACTGAATAGAACATAGACAACTGAATAAAAAAGAGACAACTGAACTGACAAGAGACAACTGAACAGACAAAAAATTACTGAATAGAAAAGAGACAACTGAATAGAACATAGACAACTGAATAAAAAAGAGACAACTGAACAGACAAGAAACAACTGAGTAGAAAAGAAACAACTGAGTAGAAAAGAGACAACTGAACAGAAAAGAAACAACTGAGTAGAAAAGAGACAACTGAACAGAAAAGAAACAACTGAGTAGAAAAGAGACAACTGAACAGACAAGAAACAACTGAGTAGAAAAGTTACAACTGAACAGACAAAAAATTACTGAATAGAAAAGAGACAACTGAATAGAACATAGACAACTGAATAAAAAAGAGACAACTGAACTGACAAGAGACAACTGAACAGACAAAAAATTACTGAATAGAAAAGAGACAACTGAATAGAACATAGACAACTGAATAAAAAAGAGACAACTGAACTGACAAAATATTACTGAATAGAAAAGAGACAACTGAATAGAAAGGGGACAACCAAGCAGACAAGAGACAACTGAATAGAAAAGAGACAACTGAACTGAATGAGACAACCAAGCAGACAAGAGACAACTGAATAGAAAAGAGACAACCGAGCAGACAAGAGACTACCACCGCACTTTAGACCGAAGTCACTCAGGTAAATATCGCACCACCAATTTATGGAAGTGCTTTTTGTCTAAGTTTGAAGTCAAAAGGACCAATAAATCGTGTTTCTCCATACAAACTGTTAACCCATTGTTGACCCCGTTCGATTTTGATTTTCAAAAAAGTGAAAAACACGTGTCAAATTATTTCTCACTAAGAGTACTTTCACAAAATTTGAAGTCAGTGGCCCCATTAATTCATGTTTCTCCGTACATATTTTTAACCCATCGTTAATCCAGTTAGATTTCGATTTTGAAAATAATGAGGAACGCGTGTCCAATTTTTTTTTTATTTCAAGTATTTTTACAATATTTGATGTCAATAGGCCTATCGGTTCATGTTTTTTTCGAGTCTACCCTTAAACAAATCTAAACCCATTGTTGGTCCAGATAAATTTTGATTTTCGAAAAATTACAAAATACGTGTCGAATTATTTTTGATTTAGAGTATTTCTAGGAAGTTCGAAATCAATATGTTTTGCCCCTTTACACCCCGAGTTAAAAAAAATCCCGTCTTAGCGGAGGTTCATTTTTCAAGATGTACCTACAGTTCAAATTTCATATTTGTAGCTTCAGCGGTTTGGGCTGAGCGATGATGAATCAATCAATCAGTCAGGAAAAACAATCCATGTATATAAAAATGGAGGCGGTACCACGCCCCCTTGTCCAATGCTCACAAATTTCTTCTAGTCGAATTGTGCTACTAAGTGGAAAGTTCGTACCAAGTTTCACTGATGTGTGTGTGTATGTACTGCATAACTGTTGGATCATAAAAAATGTGCCACGCCCCTTGACCAACGTCGATCAAATCTCATCAGTAGAATGACACATCTATGAAACGACGGTACACCAAATTTCAATGCTGTGCGATTAACAATTCAGAAGCTATTCCATATAAAAGATTTGAGTTGTATAGGCGGTGCCACACCCCCTTGTTCGATACCCACCCCATTCCCTCTATCGAAGGACATGACTAAATAATAAGTTTGTACCAAACTTAATTGATGTGTGACTTATGGTTCCACAGTTATTGTCTACAAATGTATTCTTGTGGTGCCACGCCCCGTTTTCCCGACTTTTCTTTTTTCCTAAACTTTCACGTAACAATTTTAAACAAACCCGCCGAAGGTAGTATCCAAGTTGGTCCAGTCGTTTTCAAGTTTTAAGCAGCCGAACGGACCACGATTCATTTTTATATATAACTATAGATATGTACATCAATTTAGATTAGTTTATTTGCCAACGCGCAAAATAACTAGTTTTTCAAATTAATCCAATTAAACAATGCTAAATAAAATAAAAAATAAAAGAGTACAAATAAAAGCTTGTAAAGAAACAAAATCAACATTAAAATAGAAAGGTAAAGAAATTTATATAATAAAACCAAATTTAAAATATGCTTTAATTTAATTCGACTAACTTAACCCTGTTGCTACATTTTTTCTTAACGAAATATAAAACATGTAAGTTTATCGATTTGATGTATTTTGGATTACTTTAGGAATACTAAAATGTTGCATTCAACAATTTAAAATTTTTCAATTCCATGTATTGCTTAGAGAAACCTTGAATTTCGAATATGTTGAGGTAAAATTTGTTTATTTTTATAAACAAAAATGAATTTATTAAAAAATGTATACCTATTCAGTCAGTATGAAACTAGAATAAATAAATGAAACTAGCAGAAATTACTAAAATTTCTAGGCTCCAAGTACTTTACTAGATGAGATTTGGGGAAGTTACTGACGATGAAAGTTGTAAAAAAGTGAATTTTTCGACCAATTTAAATTGTTAGTCGGTTTACGAGATCTGTGCTCATAACTAAAATAAAAGGGGAAAAACGTGTTTTTCAACGATTTTTCGAAAACGTTTCTTAAGTAATTTTTTAATTTTCAGTTTCGTGTTCAGCAGCCGAAGATTAGTCTAAAAAAGACTTTTATTTTTAGGAGCATTTTTCGTGTCGAGTAGTGTTATTAAAAGGTGAATTTTTTTTACAAAAAGTTACGCATATTTGCTAGGAAATTTCAAAAGTATGAAATAAATAAAGGTGAATTGAAAACACTATCTAAAAAGCCCTGTATTTTTTCTGTATTTTAAAATAAAAAATTTATCACTAACAGCTGAAACTTCAAGACTTACATAATACTGGAAAAAGTCTGTTCTTATTGATTCTTATTCAAATTGAATGTTGCCTTTTGAAAACAAAATAACTAAAGGATTAATGATTTAAATGATTTAATGATTTAATTGACTACAAACACACACAATCAGACACATACTACACTTATTTAAGCAAACATTTATTCATTCAAGTCAATAAAAGACGTTCGTATTTAAGTCATTTAAATAGGTTCGTGCGTCAACAACGCAAATTAGCAATAACCTGTTAATTGATGCAGTTTATTTTAGTGAGCCGAAATATTTAACACGTAAAATAAACATAAACATTTAACATTTCATGCTGCACGTAAAACCATGTTATAATTAAGTGGACACAACAAACCGAAAAACCATACAAAGTATTTAATTATTTTACTATTCAAACATTATATTTTTTATGTAGAAAACTCACTAAAAACTATACAAGTGGGCGTTGAGCGACGCTTTGCCAAAGTGCCAGACGTGTGCCACATTCAAGGTTCGATTCAAGCTAACCGAATGAGATTCCCAACCGCCAAGACCGCAACAAGTGCAATAGCACAACAGCTATAAAAAGTATAAATAAAGTAGCAACAACAACAATAAAAACAGTAGCCAACAATGGCCGCAACATTAGTCGACCTCCGGCAAGAACATTGACTCGACTTGGCCACACAGTGTGACCGACAACGAGTGCGTTTCGCACAGTTACGGCTGGCAATGAAGGCCAGCCGAGACAGCAGAAAATTCGGCCAAAATGCGCTTAAAACTTAGCTTGGCGTGCGTTATTCATTTGGGCAGCGCAGAGACCAATTAGCGCCGTCGGTGCAGAAAACTGTTACGAATGCGCGCGCCACAGCACTTAACTAGAATGCGGAGCAAAGTACGCGCGGCGGGCTTTGATACCAAAAGAGATTAATGAGCAACGCGCGCGCCACACGAACAGGTTTTGGAATTAGTTAGGTAATCCAAATGTGTATAAATATATCGCAGATACATTTTTTTGGGCATTTTTTAGCTGTGCCAACAGTTCCAAATGTAATAAAGTTGATGTTTAGAAGCTCATTTAGGTAAATTATATTTAGATACATTTTTTTTATTATTAATAAAATTTCAGTAAATTTTGCATACAATACAAATATTAAATTCTTTATTACTCAAAAATTGAATTTTATTTCTTCCATACTTGAAGCAATTTAAAATCGCGAGTCTTAAAGTGTCTTTCAACAAATTTTCTTCCTTGTCTCAACCTGTTTTCTTTTTGGGGTCAGCACTGTTTGTGCGTAAAATTACATATGTTTTTAAGAAATTATGCCGGTTTCAAATCCAAGAACCATGTCAAGCGTCATTCTAGATGAGCTCAAAACCTCAACTCTACCACAGAAGAAATATTGCCAAACGTATCGATTGCAAGAAAGTGATATATTGTAAGAAACGCATTTTGATGCGAAAATATTATTTTAAGATTACTTTTGTGAGGCGAAAGAAAAAGAAAGGAAAAATAAAAGACAAAAAAACAAAGACGAATAAAAAGAAACAAAAATAAAACAATAAAAACAAATAAAAGAAAACCATTTTTTCAGTCTTGTGTTCTGTTTATGAAAAATAAAATTGTTTAGTATGAGCAAAAATATTTTAAACAATTTTTTATTAACCATTTTTTGTAAACCATTTTTTCAGTCTTGTGTTCTGTTTATGAAAAATAAAATTGTTTAGTATGAGCAAAAATATTTTAAACAATTTTTTATTATGCAAACAAAATATTAAGTGTGAATTAAAACCAAAAAAATTAAAAGAAAACTAACAAATTAAAAACTAAAAAAAAAATTTTATTAAGAAAACGGTTTTTGGTGTGAAAAAAGTATATTTATGTTTGTATGAATACATTTTTAGTGATACACACATCTAAAAATATGTTTTGGTTTAAACAAAAATTGTGTACTTATATAGAAATATTTTAATAAATGTAATAAATAAACTAAAAAACCATATTTGAATAAGAAAACTATTTTTGGTTTAAAAAAAAATCATATTTTTATTGTTTGTATGAATACAATTTTAGTGATATAAAATAATTTTTTGGTTTCAAGGAAAAATTTCTCCGTGTATCGAAATATTTTAATCATTTCTTTTTTGTTTTGTGTACATGAACTAAATTTAAGTTAAAGTTAAGTTAAAGTTGTTGATATAAATAATAAATATTCAAAAAATTTTCTTGCAAAAAACTGTTTTTTCTCTAAAAATTGAATATAAAACAATGAAATTTTCTTTTTGTACAAAGAAAATTTTACAATTTAAAATAAAACACATATTTGAAAGAAAACTATATTCAGTAAAAATTTATTAATTAACCAAAAATTAATTAATTAATTTAAATTTATTTAAAAGAAATTTACTAATTTCGTAAAATTAATTTTTAAAATTGAAATTTAAATAATAAATAAATACAATACAGAAAAAACATTTACTAATATTTAAAAGAAAATAATAAAATGTTTAAATAATTAATTCTTAAAAGCTTAATATATATGAAAAAAATTAATTAAGATAAATTTATTTAACAAAAATTAATTAATTTTTAAAATTTAAATTAAAATAATAAATAAATAAATAAAATACAGAAAAAACATTTACTAATATTGAAAAGAAAATAATAAAAATTAAAAAAATTAATTCTTAAAAATTGAATAAAAATAAAAAAAAAGTAATTAATTAAGATAAATTTATAAAAACAAAATTAAATAATTTCGTAAAATTAATATTAATTAATTAATTAATATTAATTAATTAATTAAAATCAAAAAATGTAAAAAAAACCTTTACTACTATTTAAAAGAAAATAATAAAATTTTTAAAACATTAATTCTTAAAAATTGAATATAAATAAAACATTCAAAATATTGTAGAAAAATGGTTATTAATTTTTACTTTTTTGTCCATCAACTTTGTTTTGGAATTCAACGATTTTTTGTATGAAAAATCAAAAACGGGGTTTTCCATGAAAAATGCATAAAAATAAAATAATGAAAACTTTTCTGGTTTCAAAACAATTGTTTTTAATTAAATCATTTATTTAAAAATTAAGTAAAATATATAAAAACAATAAAAAATTATTTTATGTATAAAAAATTTGGTATAAAATTCTTGTAATTTTAATTGTTTTATATTATGTTTTTATATTAAAACATATCTACCAATACCACGTTTTTTGTATACAAACAAAAAACATCGATTTTATTTTTGACTATGCAAGAAATACGATTTATTATTCCTAGAATGCCCTGAGGAGTCAAAATGATTCCATCATTATATTATACTCAGTAGCGTACATCTCATTTATGGGGGGTTTGGGGGATTCCGTAGAAAAATGTTGAGCCCAATACCACTTGAAACCAGGTTTGCAAAACAAACATATTTAAGGAGATTTGAAGCCCCAAAACCGCCCTTGCATGCATCTTTGATCGTATTGAATGGTTTTTTTAAAACAAAATCTTTCGTAACTTTTACTATTTTTGAAATGGCCAAGCATTTTTTGGTCTTAATTTGCCTTTCGGATCATTGATGACACAATCTTGAAGTACCTTAGCTATCCAAACTAGTGGTTTTGTCTAACGTTCTACCCATTTCCAGGCCACAAAACAGTTTTAATCCAATCAAAAAAGATAAAGTTCCTTGCTACCACATCGATAACTTCGTTTCTATCTATGTCGCCTAATGAATATGAGTTGAGTTCATCCATTTCCATATATCATTCTTGCGCCATTGCATACTTTCCCTACAAAACATCAACTCACACTTTCTTCATACCCAAATCTTAGTTAGGTTAGAATAGATTGAACTGTCGCATTCTAAGGCCTCGCATAGATTCCGTTTGAGTCCTTATCAGATGGACATCCTTAACGTTAAGAGTAATCGTGAACATTTTAGTTTTTCAATGCAAATTAGGATATTAATCGATAAAAAAATTCGATACACATTAATGAATTTTGCTTTCGGTTTTCATAATACTTAACACTTTTTTACTTTTTACTTTTTTTTTTTTATTTTTTTTTATTTTTAATTTTTTAATTTTTTTTTTTGTATTTTTTTAAGTTTTTAATGTTTTTAATTTTTTTTAATTTTTAATTTTATTTTTTGTATACTCTATATTTTACTTTTTTATACATGTGTGTAGAATTTAACAACTCACAACACTGTCATGGTCATAAATAAATTGCCTACGTCTGCCATCGCACCATAGTTATAAGTCTGCAATAATAAAGTTTTAGTGCTAAAAAAGCTGAGGAAGAAAGGTACAAAGTAGTAATTCTCATAATTACTGTACTATATACAATCTGTCTGACAACAATGCTTGCAATGAAACTTTAAAAATGTTTAATACAGAAAAAACTCATTTAGTTTACAAATTTCCAAGGCTATCTTTTAAGAATTGTCTTGCATATACGGGGCATAATTTCTAGACATTTATAGCGCAATCTAGAGACAATAACCTCCATTATTAAGCGACTCTGTTGAGGTAACATTTATTTAACATTTATTTAACAGAACTTTTCTTTTTTCAAATCTTGAGCTTCATGAGTTTGCCAACCGCTTTTTTTAGACTTTCTTAGATTGAAAATGTATGCTCTAAAGAAAAATTTGCCAAGAAACAAATGTTGACCATACATGCACTTTTCAAACAGACTGTAAAATACATAACTCATAACACGCATTCAGCCCATGCTGCACCCAATCTTTGCTCCATACTGAAATTACTCAATATTTATTATTTCATACCATTTAAGAACAAATCAGCACTAGTCAATATAAGATTATTGTTCAACATATATTGCGCAATAAAATTCAGATCACCAGGCGGCACTTTGCAACAATGGGACACAGTCTGTCTAGACGACACATATTGCTAAGAGATTAATCAACTAAGTGCGAATTGAATATTTACCACTCAATAAACTGATTCACTGATTCAATAAACCGATTTGCCACGAAATGCAACTAAATATGTAGCCAATAAAAAATATTGTACCAAGCATTCAGACACTTATTTTTTTGTTGTGCCTAATAGTAAATTAAGTACATAAAACTTTATAGACTTGAGGAAATACGCTTTTAAGTTGTCAGAGGTAGGAAAACGTAATGCTTTATCTCAAGTTTTTTTCGAATTCTTAGATGCACGAATATTGAAATTTTAGGGTGACCTTCACTAGGTTAAGGTAGTTCCATCTTTACCCTAACTATCCCTATCAATGGTTTTGAGAGATCTCAAACATTGACTTTTTTGTGATTTTTTTTTTAAATCAATTTTCATGGGTAAAATGTTAGCCATTAGGCAGCAATGGGTTAAGGTGGCTCTCGATTGAATTTATGATTGACTGATTAGACTCAAAAGTTGAAATGAGGTAAAGGACGAATAATGTAAAAGTGTTGTAAATCAAATGGGGTAAAGAAACTTCCAACACAACAGAGCAACGAGCACATATGACGAATATGAACTCAAGAGTTGTGTTGTCGTACTAAATACAACAACAACACAATAACAATTTGAATTTTCATTTGACGATGTAGTTCAGAGATTAGATAGGAAACAAATACTGACTAACTATAAACTATATAGTACGAGAGTTTGATTAGAGTGTGAACGATGGGCATTTCAAGCTTTATTGGCAATTAATCAGTCAGACATGTAAAAGTGTTTCCGCTTTCTTGAATACCTGTAGCACTTATAATCTATAAAAGTGGGTTAGGGTTGATGGCAACAAGTTTTAAAATATAAATTAAATTAACTAAATTAATGGGTTCTATTAGCTTTTTGGCTGAAGAACTTGAAGTGGGTTTTTTTCAAGTAGAGATAGAGAAATTAAATGTTTATAAGAAAGAGACTGGGAGATTGACTGTTTATACTTAGGGGAGAAAATTTTCATAAGAAAAGCACCTTTCTAAGAATCTAAAAATTACTTGGTCTACAAGATTAAGACTTCTCTAGAAAAAGCACCTTTCTTGGTTAGGTTAGGTTAGGTTATGATGGCTGCATCTGTAAGAGACACACTCGGAGGCCCATTGTGATACCACCTTTCTAAGTACCTAAGAATTTTGTACAAGGTAAGACACCTTAAGAAACTTAAAGAGGAGTTACATAAATTATTTGATTAGGTTACCAGATGTGCGTCCTTAGCGTTAAGAGTAACCGTAAAGATCTACAAATATGCAAGCCCTTGTAGAGAACCCAAGTAGGACGCTGACCTTTATTTTGAACGCCTCATCAAGTCCCTTTATCAGCGAACTACTTAAGTAAGCCATTCGTAATCTTGAAAGCGCGGCCAGAGACAGAGAAAATGTTTCAAACATAAATGGTTGGTTGGTTGGCTGAGTGGTTTCTACCATAGCTAAGCAGCACAATTAGTAGAGAATGTGCCGTTTTGGTGTCTCATCCAGATTTTGTGTTATTATTGGCTGGTATTTTAAATCTACTTTGTGAGATCCAGTAAGAGCTTTCTGATCTCCATTGTTGAAATTATTTTAAGGTCTTCCGGGAAAGGAGTCCCGAGTGAGAATAGCCAGCTCCTTACTAAGCCCCGGCATGTATACTGAAACTGGGACATTGTCTCTTTTTGGTCCTCCACCCCACAATTGTGACAATGATTGTTGAAGGTTAGTTGCAACCGGGACACGTAAGAACCCCAGGGAATGTAGCCGTATTCCCCCAGGCTTCGCCCTGAAGCCTAAATGAATATGAGAGTTCTTTTTGAGATGAATCACCCTTACTGGGCCATTCTATAAGGGAATTTCTAAGAGAGGCTTAAAGAATTAATATAATTAATATAATTAATAATTAGTAGTCAAGGTATTATGCACTGCCACCAATATTGATTGGGCCTAAAGATGATCTACTAGTTTTTTTTTTTTGATCTACTAGTTTCACTGGCAGAAAGTATCTCATCTCTCTTCTATTTGTGGTATTACAAGTGATCTATTTGGATACGTAGATGAGTCTTTTCAGTAGTAATTTGCTTTGAGCTCAACTTACCCTAACGCCCTACAGAAGGCGTTACAATATATAAAGTATGTAACGGTTCAACTCCGTTATTAGATGAATAGGTAAGTAGGACATTAGGACATGTCTTGGACATTACTTAGGTCAGTAGGCCCATTTTGTATCACTCGGTGTGAACCTTCAAATCGCTTCCCATATCTGAAAGTCAATTGGTGACTCCTGCAAATAACCCATTAGATTGAAGCTTTTAAAAAATGTAATAAAGTACAGTCAACGCCAGACAACGTGGAGAACTTTGAAACGTTGCATCACGAATTCGAGCGTTGTGTTTAAAAATCCCAACACAACCAGCACCAAATAACGATCAGCCGCTCTCAGCAAGCAACAATCAACTTCTGAGTTAAATAAACTTATTTGCTTTGCAATAAGTCAATAAAGTCTTAACACATAAAAATTTGATTCAAACTTGGCTTTTATTTCTTCTTCAAAACAAGAAATATTCCTGTTAAGTCAAGGATGGTACATGTTATTAAACAATATTATACTAAAGCAACCATTTCAGTTTGACAGAAATAATAAAGAAAAACCTGAATTTCAAGCATTATCAACATTCACAAAAAGTGACTGCCATACCAACAAAAAAAAAACACTGCAGCAATATATAATACAATTTCAATCACTACTCATTGTCAGCGAAACAATACGAAAATATTTATATACAAAAATTTTTCATGTCTGAAAATTATTAACAATGTAATCATACTTAAAGTACTTAAGACATGAAAAAAAAACAACAAAATAGACAACAATATACTTAGACAACAATATAGGCAACAAAATATTTACTATAGAAATAACCCAACTAAAAGAGAAACGTAGAAACGTTGCCATTGTTGGAACGTGGCGCAATAAGCTGTCAAAGTTCAGACAAAATAATTGAAAAACACTTCTAAGTGGTCAGATATCACTGATGTTTTACGCATACAAAACAGTAAAGATTGAGCTTGAACAAAATCTCTGCAAGAATAAGCTTTTCATAATCGTGGTGAATTAATCGTTAAGTCGATTCAATGCTCACTTAAAAAATAATCAATCACTGTATGGTTGAATTAAAATCCAAATTAATAAAATCAAATTCATAAAATACTTAAATACAAAAAATATTTTATTAAACGAGTTATTCTGACTATAATTTAACTGTACGTAAAGTGGTTTAGAAGGAAGTGGAAAAATTTGCTACAGTGTTCATATAACTGGCTGGCCACAAATGACCCCACATAGACACTTATTGAGTCTTACTCGTACTTAGTGATACCAGCTGAAGATGCGTTAATGAGTTGCAGTTGTGATCTGTTCAGTAGTGATGCATTCAGTAAAGCTTTGAGATCATTTCACAGATTTACGAATCTAATTTTTTTATATTTCCAAGCAATCATTTTAAGCAATTCAACACAAACCTCAAAGTGTCACAAAAGTCAAAAGTCATTTAAATTTCATTATAAAATCGTGCTTTATCAGAATTGCAACTTATAACCGACCAATTCTATAGACATTATTTCTCGCAATTAATGTTGCATTAAACGGTTTTACAAACACACATAAATTTGTGCATTACATACAAATTGCATCTGTTCAAATAATGAAAACTCGTATGAATATTTCATTAAATCAGTTGACGTGTTCTGACAAATATTTATTTCATGTTTATCTCTGATAAATTCCATGAAACACTCGTTCAAATAACAACCCTTGCGGACAAAGACAAACATAAAGACAATTATTTAAGGACAAACACAAACACACAGACAGTTATTGAAGGAAGATGCATGTTTCTCTTATGAAAATACTATGCAAAAAAAATTGCAAGTTTTTAAATATAAAAATATGAATTCGAATAGTTATGAAATTAAGAAAATGTGCAAACCTCTGTTTTGAAATCGTCATAAAAAAATCCATTCGTATATGAATTCATACATACTGGCGCTGGCTTCTCACACCAGAGGCCCTAGGTTCGATTCCTAGCTCTTGTTCAGTGTTACCAGATACCTGAAATGACTTTCTGCTAAACCTTAAAAAATACTGAAATTTCCTCCCAAAAATTAAAAAATCTCCTAAAATTGATTTTCATAATTTGTGTCATTTTAAAGGAATTAGACTTCTCATAAAAAAATAAAAATATATATACGTGTATATAATTTTTTTTAATGCAGCCTTTTTTATTCATCTTCAGCTTAACAACAAAAAATAACTTTAAGAAAAACCAAATATATAACAAATGAATTAAACAAAAAGTGCCATTTTTGGCGGGATTTCATTGTGACAGCAATAAGTGAGAACGAAATAGAACGATCTTACATTTTGTAAACTTACACATTTTTAACACAATAGGGACTATTAAAATAGTTGCCAAAATATGTTCCACTAAGGATCCAAAAAATCCCCTAACATAAAATATAAATTTACTAAACTTTCTCCTAAGCAATTCTTCCTCCTAAAAATTCTCCTAAAAGGCCAAGAATCTCCTAAATCTCGGAGGAAATCTCCTGATCTGGCAGCACTGCTCGGGTTGGTGAAAAACTTGTCTACTTCTATCGCTATTCACATGAAGCTGATGAGAATTACAAGAATCACACAAGTGCGCTCTTGGCAGGGAATGGCAAAACCTTCAAGAGTGAAAGAACACTGCCGTTCAGATTCGGCGTTAACCTGTAGGTGACCTCCCTCCCTTCCCCCAACCGTTTGAAATGTGTGTTCAAATATATCTGTGGTCAAAAGCAATAACCGCTTAAGTCGACTTAAGAAGAAATTGAGTTATGGATGCCACCATGTTCCCTTGACTGTGCTCTACGTTTGTGTAAAATCGGGGAGTTCGTAACTTTAAAATAAGAAAAGTTATTAATAAAAACCTATTCGCTTAAGTTATAAGAACACACTACGCGCTAAAACTTTAAAACGAGATTGCTCGAAACAGCAATTTTCGACTTAGGCGGTTATTGCTTTTGACCACAGATATATTGTAAAGAACAGTGTTGAACAATAGGGCTCCAAGTGTCTCATACAGAGGCAGCCACTACAATCTAACGTACATACTTACAGTGGGTGGTCAAGCAATTAGCACTAAAATAGTTTCCGAACGCTTTTTGTTTTCTTGTTTGCTTAGCTTATTTGTCCCACAGTATTTCTAATGGTATTTGTGAGTTTATGTGTTGTGGGTGAGCACGATAACGGGACTTTGTTAGCACCAGTATTAAATTGAACATTTGTTGCAAATCTTGAATAGTGAAGTGTGCATTCGAATTGTGATATCATTATGAGAAAGTCTTGCATTTTTGGGAATAAAATAAAAAGGAAAACGATATATTGAAAAATACTCGCATTGGGGGTAGGTAATTATTGTTTTAAGTAGTTTGGAACGGTGTATTGAACAAATTTCTGTTTTTTAAGGAAAACTGAACAATTCACGTTAAACATATCTTCTTATTTGTTCTGAAATTAAAATATAATTGAATTCAAAAATTAAAATTGTAAGAGTTTGTTTTAAACATAAAAAGCGTTTGATTGTTTGAAGCGTGCTAATTGCTTGACGACCCACTGTACCTACTGGCCAAATGAGTGCTGTGTTTAGTTATCTATCGATCCGACTTCTAATGCCATCCTTTCCTTCTTCTTCTGTACTTATGTTCCCCCTATTTCTGTTCGCCGACCATCGATGAAAAAACCACTCGAATAACTCAACTCACCAGCGTTTACTTCACCCGTTTTGCCGCAATACCCCTTCGATTCTTCATGCACGAGTACAACATGAAGAACAGTAATCGGGCTCTTATTGTGTTTCTAAAATCAAATAATTACTTACTGTACAATAAAGCATGCAAGTAGGTATAATCCCTGATCTACATATCAGCAAACAGTGTGTTGAACTTGAAACACCTTTCTTGTCTATATCCAGATGGCAATCTAGATAAGTCACTATCACAACATCTACGTCTGTTGTTCGCTTCACTCACATTGCTCTCTACTCACATATATATGGGTTATATACATAAATGGCAACTGCAATTAGCTGCAGACGCGACACGATTATTTTCAAATCGCACTTTTTATCACCAACACAATCTATCCAGACAGTTGTACACATGATTTTGTATAAATCAAGACATGGTTGTAAAACAAAAATAATGTCTGCAACCATTGTTTATGCTGATAATTTTTATAATATTTATTCATTATTTTTACTTTCTCTCTTTTTCTGTCGTCATACCGTAATTGGTTAACAGAGGCAGAGAAATAAAAAAAGATTACTTTATAAAAAAAAAAATCATACGCCCAGTTGTATTGACGTGCATATGTGGAACACTACAGGCTTACAGCTGTGGCTGTGGCCGAGGCCAACTGTCGCAATGACACATATCTTTGACTATTATTTTCCCCATTACTATTTTGACACATTTAACTTAACTTTGCTGCTGAAAAACAGGTTTTATTTTTCTGTAATTAAATTGTAGATATACTATGTGTAAAGTAAATAATATTTGTAGAGAATAATTGAACAGAATATCTTAGGTGCAACAATAGTTAATGATAATTGCAATTGTCTGTTTGTTTTTGTTGGCTAATGTAATAAATGATTACACAGTAATAGCTGTGTTTAGTGCGATTAGTGGAAGAGTTTTCTAGTAGAGTTTTCAACAAGTTGGTAACACCGAGCATTGTTTGCTTCTCTTAGATGAGTAATCCACCAATAATAAAGACTAAACGGCACAACACTTAATTTTGTATTTCTAGCAGAGACCGGAAATAACAGTTATTTTTGAAAACTATAATTGAAAATTTTACTATGAAGGAAAAATCACGCTTTTAATAAATTAAATTAAATTTAAATTGTAATTTTTACGGAAAAATTAAAAAATAAGAATTATTTTTCATTTATATTTAAAAAATCCTTTAATAACAATTATTTCTGATTTTTTTCATATTAGTCCACAAATAACAGTTTTATTTCGATTTTTATTTTAGTTCTCCTATGATAACAATTATTAGTGACTTTTATTTTTTTAGTCATCAATAAAAATCATTCAGTGACTTTTATTTATAAAAGTCATCAATACAAATCATTCAGTGACTTTTATTTATAAATCTTTTATTTATAAAAGTTATCAATAAAAATCATTCCGTGACTTTTATTTATAAAAATCATCAATAACAATTAATCAATGACTTTTATTTTTTAAGTCATCAATACAAATCAGCCAGTGACTTTTCTTTTTTAAGTCGCAATGTAAAAGTCATTTTCATTAATGCATGCAAAAGTTATGATTCTTTCATAAAATAGAATTATCAAGACAGGTCTTGTTAAGCCGATCAGGAATATATATACATTTCGATATTTAATGAATCCAATAGTGCAATTAATGAAAATTACTTTTATATTGCGACTCAAAAAAGAAAAGTCACTGAATGATTTTTATTGATGACTTAAAAAATAAAAGTCATTGAATGATTAGTATTAATGACTTAAGAAATAAAAGTCATTAAATAATTGTTATTGATGACTTTTATAAATAAAAGTCATTGAATGATTTTTATTGATGAGTTTTATAAATAAAAGTCACTGAATGATTTTTATTGATATTTTTTAAATAGAAGTCACGAATAATTGTTATTATAGGACAACTGAAATACAAATCGAAAAAAACCGTTATTTGTGGACTAATAAGAAAAAAATCAAAAATAATTGTTATTATAGGATTTTTAAAATATATATTAAATAAAAAATAAGTTTTATTTGTTGAGTCATTAAAAAAAGTCAAAAAATAACTCTTAAACATTGATTTTTATAATAAAACTTATAACTGTTACGGTCCCTGATTTCTAGTAAAAGTTGAATGACAACGTTATGTGTTCTAATGTATCTACTTAAGGGGGTAGTCAGGTAGAATCGACCATATTTTTAAATAATTTTTTTTTTATACAAATTTTTATTCCACATTAACAATTTTTTTATATGTTATTGTACATAGTTTTGAGTACTGAAAAAAATATAAATAAATTTATATAAATTTATTATAAATTTTCGTTTATATGCGGGGGAGATATGGGCGACCGGAAGACGCCATTTTGAAATCTGGCTGACACGATTTCTCCATTTTGGATGATCTGAAATATACCAAACAAATTTCATTTTGAGGTACAAATGAATGGCTCTCGTTTGAACTACAACGGTAAAAAATATTAATAAATAAACATTTAGTGCAATTGTAAATTTTTTTCTCTTTATTTGCTTGTTTTTCGTTAATAATTGTGTCATAACTTTGTTACATAGAAATGGACAATAATGATCGTAGTTCATGCGATAGCCAAACCTTTTCTGAAAATATAAAAAAAAGTTTAAGCAAATCGGTGCAGTAGATCGGCCGTAATCGTGTCAGCCAGCTCAAAACAACAGCATCTACTTCACGCGCCAGGTGTGCGATTCGAGCGCGCGAGCCCTTACAGCAAATCTCATTTTCAATCGCTTTCGGATACTTTCCGAGGTAAACGAAGGTCTCTACATCATTCCTAAGGGTTTAAATAGACCAAAACTGCAAAAAAAAATTTTGGATTTTTTTTAAAAAATCTACCTGACTACCCCCTTAAATTATTGCAACTTATACTTTAGTCTGATCTACTTAAAATCAGCCAGAGTCACTCAAAATCATTCGATTGTTAAGTTGCTCCAGAAATAGTGAACGAATTTGATTGAAGAAAAATTAGTTGTGAAAAAGTTGCCAGTGAATTGACTAAATAATTGAATTAAAATTTTAGAATAGGTTAGGTTAGATTAAAGTGGCTCATAAGTCTTGCCGAAAGACGCACGCAAAATGAACCCATTGTCATTAGAGAAGGAGAGAGTGTTGTGTCTTACTATAAGTCGGAGAGCCGACACATGCCAATTTGTTTTGTGTCTCTGGTGTTGACTGAACTGAAATTGTCCAAGTTCTCGAAGAAGGGAGATCCTTAGGGATTACACAAGCTCTTACTGCAAGCCGATAAATTCTAGCAAGTCTCTGATGTTGACTGAAGATTATCCAAGATTATTCAAGTTCTCGAAAAAGGGAGATCCTAAGGACTTTCTTCCCTCTTCCTCTGTAGACAGTCGGATCGTGGAAGAGAAGGTGACTTACTTACCTGACAGACATAGAATTTTTGTATTACGGAAAATACTACAACCAGAGCTCTAAGCTTAAAGCTCTACTACAAAACAGATCATACAACCATAATAACAAACATATGGTTTTAACTTCATAGTACATTTTGACAAATATGAAATCGAATTTTGAAAAAATCTAAAATATTTTTTCTTCATTCCTGCAGTATGATTGCCAAAGTGAATTTTTCCACTGTGGGTTTCTGACCAAAAGCTTTAAGCTTTGAAGTATGTTCAGTTCAATCCCTTTGTACATAGTAAACTGAAAAATTATATTCACGTTCGTGGTATTCTACTGGATTTTTGTACTCTGATTGTAGTACAAAAATTCGGTTCCTTTCAAATGAAATTTGAAATAACCCCTGACAGACATTGGTTTTTTGTACTATTACGATTTTTGTACTAAATATCTACCACAGATATTATAGTCCTTTCCTTTCTTTTCCAGGATAACAAGGATACAATATGATAGGAAAACAAAACAAGTTTTTACTTAAACAATGACGCATTGACTTTTGTAAAATCAATTGACAGCAAACTCTATGACTGGCAGTTTATTGAAAGAGATGTATTGAAAGAAATTTACTTCATTTTATAACTGGCAGTTTTTTACGGGTTTTTGAACCAAATGAAAAAAAATTGTATAAGATATTTTCAGTGCCCGTAAAGACATTTTTAAGATAGGTTCAGAAATAAGCGACGTAAAAGGAACCAAAAATATGTTAGCGTATTAAAATAAAGATACAAACATATACATATACACCTAATTCTGTTTTTACACGGTCTTTTTTTACACGGTTTTGATTTAACACGGTTTGAAAACAAAAAATTTTAAATTTTTTTACACGATTTTATTCCATTTAGCACGATTCAAACTCTTTTGGGCTGAAATTTTTGTTGTCAAATTTAATTTTTGCGAAATATGTACATATCACAAATTTAGGGAAATTACCTTTTTGTGGAAACAAGCAAATTTACTTGTCAGAGCACTTGAAATGTGTTAATATTTTGTGAACTATCAATGCAATCAGACGTGTTTGGTAAAGAAATTTTTTATAGGCAAATGAGTTTTTCCAACCTTACATTTATTTTAATTTAAAATAAACATTAATACTTGTTCTTAAAAAATCCTTCTTTTAATTTTTATTGTCTTGTCTAATTTTAATAGGTTTTAGAGTTAAGGAACTAATCACCTATTTTTGCATACGATCAATGTCTTTTTTTACACGGTTTTTTTTTACACGGTTTTTCCTGGAACCAATCTACCGTGTAAAAACAGAATTAGGTGTACATAAAACTTTATGCTTTTTCTACATCAACTTGTGTGTTCATATCCAATGCTGGCAATAAGCAACATAAGAATGATCAAAATTATCAGTCTGGCATGTAATATTTCATTGGCACTAATAAAAATAATTGCTTTTTGAATTAAATGTGTTACAAAATATAACTGAGAAATTTAAATTTTCTATTGGTGTTTGTTTTGTTGTTTTGTTCTAATAAATTTTGTATAATCTACTGACGCATTGGAATTTATTGCTTTTAGGTCAATGCCTAGCAACAGAAAACATCAGCTTAAGTGTTTTATTATCTCGATGACTATTACTTTCAAAAGTGTCCGGCATATGTTTATACAAGATAATAAAAATCCACTTTTAATTGTATGGCATTTATTTATGTACAAATGACAGCTCTGAAATTTTACTCTTGTCTACGATTGTTTTGATTATGAAAAAATAAGACCTTGACTTGTCTATGTATATTTTAATAACAATTTTAATTTAACTATTGATAGCGTTGAGTTTCAATTTATTGATTTTTAATTTATTTGATTTTTTTTACTTTATTTTAATTTATTTTTATTTCTTTTATTTTTTTATTTTATTTATGGTATTCACAGTTTGCGGGAAAATTTTATTTCGGGCAATTTTCCCTAAAAAAACAATCTAACTGTGAGCACCCCATTGTATATCTTTCAAACAATTGTGGAAAAATTATCAAAATAAAAATGCCTCGCTCAAATGGCAAACAAACGTTGAACATCAAATAAAGAAATCGTTCCGATAGTGGCATAAAGTACTCAAAAAAATCGCTCCGGAGATTGTGTCAACAAATTAATTTGAATTTGCTTTTTGATTATTTCAATAAACATGCTCAGCAGTGCGGCAAATTTTGAAACTACCGGTATCTGTGTTTTTCATACAAAGCAAAAACAATTGAGATACCATATGGGAAAATTGGCAGGTGGGAAATTTAACATGCTAGATACCGCTGAACTGTGAACACCATAATTGTATTTTATTGTATTTTTATATATTTTATTTTATTTCATTTTATTTTATTTTATTTTTTTCTTCATTTTTTATTTTAATTTATTCTTTTTTTATTGTATTTCATTTTTTTTTTATTTTATTTTATGTTATCTTATTTTCTTTTATTTTAGTTTCTTCTTAATTATTTTATTTTATTTTATTTTATTTATTTTTATGTTATTTTCTAAATTATTTTATTTCATTTCATTTTATTTTATTTTAGTTTAGTTTAGTTTAGTTTAGTTTAGTTTAGTTTAGTTTAGTTTAGTTTAGTTTAGTTTAGTTTAGTTTAGTTTAGTTTAGTTTAGTTTAGTTTAGTTTAGTTTAGTTTAGTTTAGTTTAGTTTAGTTTAGTTTAGTTTAGTTTAGTTTAGTTTAGTTTAGTTTAGTTTAGTTTAGTTTAGTTTAGTTTAGTTTAGTTTAGTTTAGTTTATTTTATTTTATTTTATTTTATTTTATTTTAGCTTATTTTATTTTATTTTATTTTATTTTATTTTATTTTATTTTATTTTATTTTATTTTATTTTATTTTATTTTATTTTACTTTATTTTATTTTTTATTTTTTTATAATATGAAAGATAACAATAAATTATTATTTTACCTTTTAAACCACTGAAAACTATATAAAAACTCTAATATTTCTTTTGCGTCAATTAGAAAAATTTGCCTTCTTCCAGAGCTCAGCTCAAATTAATAATAATTTCTTTAAAACAAAAAATTATTAACAAAACAATTTACTCCAATTGCTCATTGCATGTTCGCTCTTAATTATAATTTAATAATAATTATAGGTTTCACTTTCACTCACTTTGTATAATAAATTACAGCCACAAATATTACACAAAATGTTATTCACGCTGCCGTTGATTTTCACAAAATGTTCTGTACTTTTAGTAAAAACTGTTTAGTTCTTTTGTGAACAATTTCACGACTAACACATTGACAAATGAAATATATAAATAAAATGGTTACGAATTAACGTCAACACTCGTTTAAAAATGCACAAAGCGACGTTTTATTGTTACGAAATTTACTAATAAAATTATATTTATGCTTAAAAAAAATAACACGTGTCAGACAAAAGTATAACAAAAATGTGACTATGCAGCTGAAATGACACGAAAACAGGAGAAAATGTAATGGCGAGAAATAACTGTTACATGCAGTGTTGTACAAAAGGTGAGGCGATCGGCAGTTCAGTGGCGTGAATAGACTTTCATGTTGGGCAGGTTGGATTTGGGGGACGTGGATGTTTTGGTTAATTAGAATTTCGAGACAGTTTAATTTTTTGCTCACTGAAAATGTTTTGGTTCGAAACTATTGAAATTTTATCAAGCGGGGAAAAAAGTCTGAATACATAATTTTTCTTTTATTGATTAAAAGTTAATATGAAGAACTTTTAATAAATATTTATTATATGGTATATTTAATCTTCCAAAATATTGTGCCACGATTTTGGAGTATTTGAATATTGAAAAGAGCTCTTGGGTGCGCCACTGCAGCAGTCTCTCTGATTTTTAGAACTTTACACACCTACACCGTTTCTAGTTGTAATTCAAAAACCATTACTTCAAAATTGAAAGACGTTATAGAATAGTCGAGAAGTTAAAAATTATTACTTTATTCAACTATTTACAAATAATTACAATTTGCAAGAGTAAATAATCAGTAACATCAAAATACTGAAGAAAAAATACAGAGCTCAATGGGTTATATATGCTGTATGAGTATTTGGTTTAAGTGTCAGTAGAATTATTGCACAATATGTCAACATTACTTTGCACTTTATTAACTCAAATGAAAAACACCTAAGATTAGTTCCCCATAACTGTTGACAAAATATTTTACTGAAAACAATTTGTAATTGCGTTTGTAAATAACCGGTACGTGACCGTATGTCACTTTAAAATAATATAAAATTTTCATAATTCTTAATAGCAAAAACTTTTAAATCGCTGTTAGGAAATGAGAGTTCGTAGCAGTAAGAAAATTAGTTTAAAGCATTTATTTAAAAATGTCAGCTATGATGTCAGCCTAAAGCGAAGATAAAGCGAAGTACTACTCGTGTCAATAGGTGCCACTATGGTCCCGGAAGGCAATTGAGTAGCAGGGACCTCTCTTTCACCTCTCGACCGACAGAACTTTCACTCTATGGGACGCTCATAGTTCGACTGCGCGACTCCCGCTTTATAAAATTGTAATCCTTTATATCCTTGAAAATGTATACAGAATACTCAAATAAATTAGAATTTTTGTACTTCATTACAATTGCAGCTTCCGCCTTTTTTTAATAACTTTCGAACGAATAAAGTTAGAATAATGAAATTTTGACACGTGATCAAGGAGATTTTGGCAGTGGCGGCTTAAGGTGCTCGGGGGCCCGGGGCGGCGACGGCTGAGGGGGCCCCACAAAACGGTGCAGCATAAGTTTGCGTACAAAACTAATAAGGGGAATTTCCGTTTATGCTTTTTGCTTTTTTTTTTTAAATTTGTATTCCAGTGAACAGTATACGGACTTTTATTTTTAAACGACGAGACAAATTATTTTAAACGTACATATATGTGCTTGAAATTTTATAGAAAGCAATAGAATCCCAGAGAAAAAATGAAAAATGGATAAAAGGATAATCTTACTCAGGGGCGTAGCCAAGGGGGGGTTTAGGGTGTCAGAACCCCCCATAGCCTATAATTTGTCAACATTTTCAATCACTATGCATCGTATGTACGTTCCCACATTAGCAAAAAAGGTCTTTTCATCTTTAAATATTTAAAAGAATATTAACAAAACTCCTTTTTTACCGAAACTAATTTGTTTTTTCAATAGTCACGTTCAGGCTTAATGCAGCGATTTGCATGTTCTAAAAACATGTCTAAAGAGTAGTTTAGTTCGTCGACCGGAATGTCCTTTAGGATGTCGGTACAAGCCTTTTGGATGGTTTCTACGTTCTCAAAACGCTTTTTTTCATCGGCAAATGCATTCTATGAAAAGCTGAAATTCGCACGGTGCCACATCATGTGAAAACAAAAAAACAGTCAAAACAAGTGTCAATAGATGGGATGGCATCCTTCGATAGCCAAATGTTCAGTTAAAATGCAATAAATTTATGCTATTGAGATGCTTAACCTTCGCCTTACTAAAGATGATCCCAGGCACTTCCGCTGCTATTTTGAGTAAAACTCACAATATATAGTATAATAATTTATAAATTTGTTTCATCCTTCAGTATTTAGTATCTTCCTCTGGCGATAGTTCGTATTTCGAAAAAAGGCTTACCTTTAATGATTTATTTTGAGACTATGGAAAATATTAGAAGATTTCTTTCCAGAGGTTTTATTGAACACATAATGAGGTAAGCAAACAAAAATGTATGGTGACTTTCAATCAAAAGGCAGCGAAAGCGCCTGGGATCACCCAGACACATTTGTATAAAAAATGACAAAATTCAAGTTTAATCATGAACAAAATTAAAAAAAATATTTTTTAATGGTATTGAAAATGACCTTAAAATTTGAGCAGATATTAAACATGAATATTAAAAAGATCACCCGGGTGGCTATAAGTAAAGCGAAGGTTAAATACAATTTCAAGAATTTTAATCAAGATTTTGGCTTATCTTTTATGAATTACCGCCCAGTTTTGACCTACGGTGATCGCGGATTCAGTTGGCTAACACTTTGGTTATCATTTATGTTCTGACAATCGTTTTTAAATCGCGTTTACCACTTATTAACTCCACCACGGTAAAAACAATCATCACCATAAACATCGTCCATCAATTTAAATGCTTCGGTTAAAGTTTAAACATTTTTAAAACAATAGTTAATATTGGATCTTTGTTCGATGCACATTTTTGTACGATGACACAAACATACTTCCACTTCAGATGCAATAACTTCGCTTTCAGTCCATCAAATTTCATGAATTTTTTACTAAAACCACGGAACAATTTAGTTTTTAATGCTTTAAGTCACATAAGCCACAACAAAACGCCTTATTTGGACAGTGCACTTTACTTTAAAAAACATGTAATACTAAACTGGCAAACATTTTTTTTAAACCCCCCCCCCCCATGACCAAGTTCTGGCTACGCCCCTGATCTTACTACATCTTTCCAAAATTGATAAAAACTTTCGTGAAATTAGGAAAACTTTTGGGGGAGCAAATTTGTCATTTCCAAATGCCATCTTATATCTCGAAAAAAACAGAAAATCTTGCTTCGTTACTACGATCTGGCCATTTTTTTAAGCTACCCGAGCAGGAGGATTCGATTGTCGACAAAAAATGGGCCAATCGCGTGCACCTAAAAATAAAAGTTTTTTCTAGACTAGCTTTGGCCGCTGAACACGAAACTGAAAACCAAAAAATTGTTGAAGTGTTTTCGAAAAATCTTCGAAAAACGATTTTTTTCCTGTTGTTTCAGTTATGAGCACATATCTCCTAAAAGAATTATCCGATTAACACGAGCTGTCCGTCGTTCACAAGATAATACCTTAGTGGCTTTTTAGTGATATGTATATAGATTGTCCAAATCAGATGAGATTTGGGGAAGTTACTGACGGTGAAAGTTGTAACAATGTGAATTTTTCGACCAATTTAAAAAATCATAAATTTTCGAATATTTAAAAAAAAAAAAAATAAATTATCTTCTCTGGTTTTAAAATCTAAAATGAAATATATACTATTTTAGCAAATATTAAGCCTAACATCAATAGAATTGAAAGAAAAATTATAAAGTTATGATGCAGTGAGTGAAAACACCAACTTTACATTTATTACACCGTGCGAAACAATTTTTTTTTGCCGAGACCCATCCAAATTTTGATATAGACGTGAAACTAGAGATCATTTATAGTATTCTGGCATAGTCAGTATTAAATTTTCTGACCCAAAGTCCTTTTTAAAGGACTTTAACATTTTAAGGAGATACACATTTCAATATTAAATATATGCGGTAGTCCAATGATGAAGATATGGGTATCAAATGAAAGAGGAAAATTGTCTCCTTTTAACTAAATTTTCTATTTTGAACTTTCAAGACCAAAATATGTCAGGTATGGAAAACATACATGTTTTGGATTTCACTCTGTAGATTCATACATCTAAATTTTATTCTATTTCAAAGTTCTCAAGAAATTTACACAAACCCCCCCCTAGAAAACACTTTTATTTTTAGGTGTATTTTTCGTGTCGAGTAGAAATCTTCAGAAATGTACAGAAATATTTTATAAAACCCAGTAGCAGTGACTTTATAAAAAAAGTCCTTAAAAAACATATTTCCCCTACATGTAAGAAGCCCATATTTAGCTTACTTACAAGGAGCATAGAATTGCCTTCGAAAACCGGATTTCCGGGACATGTGTTTTTTATCCAACCAATAACTGTAATAATAATAATAATTATAACTGTAAATTTGTTTGACTTCTACAAAGTTTAACGAGGTTAAGTAATTGTGTAATTCACACTAGTTTACAAGCAAACTCTAAGATTGCGATATTTAATTTTTAACTTAGAATTTTTTATTTGCATATTTTGCACAAAATTTTAAGTTAAAAATTGCAATCTTCGAGGAAACATTTTTTGAAAATTTGCAAACAATTGTTATCGTTCTTGCTTTTATTGAACTGAATTTGTTATTGCCATTTCAAAGTCAATTGTCGATACTGTGTCTCTTTCAATTGATAAAAGTGTCAAACGACTTAGTCTTTCATCAACCATTGTGGAGCGCAAATAGTTTTTTACAAGTTTCAGTTTTGAAAAACTTGAAATTTTTATATAGTTACAAGCTTCTCTCGGGGGCCCCCCGCAGCCCGGGGCCCGGGGCGGTCCGCCCCTCCGCCCCCCCTCTTAAGCCGCTACTGGATTTTGGGTTTTAACATACTTACTTTTCAAAAAAAGTCTATATACATTTTCAAGGATATAAAGGATTAAAGGATCAAAGGACCTTTTTCGTATCCTCTTTTTACAAATAGATTAAAAATCAATTTTATTTAAATTCTTGAGCCTTGCCTCTTTCATTTGATATACATATCGCCATATTGATATACATATCGCCATATTTTTTTTATTTTTATCCCTTCAAAATTTTGAAGTCCTTTTAAAAGGACAAAGGATGTAGAAATGAAAAACTAAGTACGCAATATTACTATATTTGGTCTCTAGTTTCACGCCCATGTGGATTTTTTCCGGTGTGAAAAATGTGAAAAAAATGCTGTCGCACGGTGTAGTAAGTGGCAACAAAATAGTGAAAGGAGAACGAAGAATAAGTCATTTATAGATAACTGTATAACTAACATTTTCCATATTTTGTACATCAATATTTTTTTAATGCAAACAGTAATTCAAATGATATTTTCGAGAAATTTGATTATAAAATTAATTTATAACAAAATATTTAAAAATACAGGTCTCCCTCGTATAGCGCGGTGCTTCTACAACGCGTTTTCAAAATAACGCGATTTAAAAAAAACAGTTTTTGTCAATTATGTTTTTTAAATTTTTTAATAAAGTATGAATTTTGATTTTGAGTTGGAATGTACATACATCTTTAATTTCGTACCTATTTTATTTTGGAAAAAGCTTATTGGAACATAACCCTAAAATGTATATGAAAGTTAAGTCTTCTATAACGTGAATCACATAACGCGGAATTTTCTTGGAACGTAACCACCGCGTTATACGAGGGATACCTGTACTATAAATCATTGGCTTTTATTTTATTTATTTTTATTTATTTTATTCATTAATTTATTTGTCAGTTAGACAATCGATATAGCGGCTTCACAATATCCAGCATTATGTAGAAGCCATTTAATCGTTTTTTTTTTTAATACTTACTAATTTTAGAAGTTTTTATTATTCAACATCAGTTCATTAATTTTAACGCCAAATACTTATTCTACGTTTTAAAAGTAGGTGGAAATTTGCATAGCGTCAAAAACACAGCTTAAGCTATCACTGCCGCTTCATTTTACATTTTCTAATTTAAATTTTTAAATATACGAACGCAAATTGTCTGCGCATCACACTTTGTTCTATACTTAGGCTAGTCGGCAATTGAAATTCTCTGTTTACATTTGCGTTGTTTTACGCCGTTGCTTCAATTAAAATGTCACATTACACTTACATTTAGCTTGACGTTTAAATGATATGGCAACGCTTGACACACTCAATTCGCACGTTGCGGTAATACTTTTCACCAGTAGCGGCTTAAGAGGGGGGGCGGAGGGGCGGACCGCCCCGGGCCCCGGGCTGCGGGGGCCCCCGAGAGAAGTTTGTAACTATATAAAAATTTAAAGTTTTTCAAAACTGAAACTTGTAAAAGACTATTTGCGCTCCACAATGGTTGTTGAAAGGTTGTTTGTCACTTTTATCAATTGAAAGAGACACAGTATCGACAATTGACTTTGTCGATTTTTTGCAAATTTTCAAAAAATGTTTCCTCGAAGATTGCAATTTTTAACTTAAAATTTTGTGCAAAATATGCAAATACAAAATTCTAAGTTAAAAATTAAATATCGCAATCTTAGAGTTTGCTTGTAAACTAGTGTGAATTACACAATTACTTAACCTCATTAAACTTTGTAGAAGTCAAACAAATTTACAGTTATAATTATTATTATTATTACAGTTATTGGTTGGATAAAAACACATGTCCCGGAAATCCGGTTTTCGAAGGCAATTGTATGCTCCTTGTAAGTAAGCTAAATATGGGCTTCTTACATGCTGTTATGTAGGGGAAATATGTTTTTTCAGGACTTTTTTTATAAAGTCACTGCTACTGGGTTTTATAAAATATTTCTGTACATTTCTGAAGATTTCTACTCGACACGAAAAATACACCTAAAAATAAAAGTGTTTTCTAGGGGGGGGTTTGTGTAACTTTCTTGAGAACTTTGAAATAGAATAAAATTTAGATGTATGAATCTACAGAGTGAAATCCAAAACATGTATGTTTTCCATACCTGACATATTTTGGTCCTGAAAGTTCAAAATAGAAAATTTAGTTAAAAGGAGACAATTTTCCTCTTTCATTTGATACCCATATCTTCATCATTGGACTACCGCATATATTAAATATTGAAATGTCTATCTCCTCAAAATGTCCTTTAAAAAGTCCTTTAAAAAGGACTTTGGGTCAGAAAATTTAATACTGACTATGCCAGAATACTATAAATGATCACTAGTTTCACGTCTATATCAAAATTTGGATGGGTCTCGGCAAAAAAAAATTGTTTCGCACGGTGTAATAAATGTAAAGTTGGTGTTTTGACTCACTGCATCATAACTTTATAATTTTTCTTTCAATTCTATTGATGTTAGGCTTAATATTTGCTAAAATAGTATATATTTCATTTTAGATTTTAAAACCAGAGAAGATCATTTATTTTTTCTATAAAAAAATATTCGAAAATTTATGATTTTTTAAATTGGTCGAAAAATTCACATTGTTACAACTTTCACCGTCAGTAACTTCCCCAAATCTCATCTGATTTGGACAATCTATATATCACTAAAAAGCCACTAAGGTATTATCTTCTGAACGACGGACAGCTCGTGTTAATCGGATAATTCTTTTAGGAGATATGTGCTCATAACTGAAACAACAGCAAAAAAATCGTTTTTCGAAGATTTTTCGAAAACGCTTCTTCAACAATTTTTTGGTTTTCAGTTTCGTGTTCAGCGGCCAAAGTTAGTCTAGAAAAAACTTTTATTTTTAGGTGCCGCGATTGGCCCATTTTTTGTCGACAATCGAATCCTCCTGCTCGGGTAGCTTAAAAAAATGGTTTTTTTCGAGATATAAGATGGCATTTGGAAATGACAAATTTGCTCCCCCAAAAGTTTTCCTAATTTCACGAAAGTTTTTATCAATTTTGGAGAGATGTAGTAAGATTATCCTTTTATTAATTTTTCATTTTTTTCTCTGGGATTCTATTGCTTTCTATAAAATTTCAAGCACATACTATATATGTACGTTTAAAATAATTTGTCTCGTCGTTTAAAAATAAAAGTCCGTTTACTGTTCACTGGAATACAAATTAAAAAAAAAAAAGCAAAAAGCATAAACGGAAATTCCCCTTATTAGTTTTGTACGTAAACTTATGCTGCACCGTTTTGTGGGGCCCCCTCAGCCGTCGCCGCCCCGGGCCCCCGAGCAGCTTAAGCCGCCACTGCTTTTCACTTAAGTGCCGCTCATAGTTTTCATACTTTTGTTGTTGTCTAGTTGAGGTGCACTGACGCTTGCAGTAACAACTTAAGTACGTGGAAATTCCGCATAATTATGATAAGTAAGAGATTTAGAGGTCTTTAGATTTCTTCAAGATTTTTCTAGTTAAGTTTGTTGTACTACTAACTTAAGCTGTTGCTTTATAGGACTTTTTTATTGATCGGCTGGTTACTGTTTTCAGTAGAAAATAATACATTTTGTCAATTATTGCTGAAACTCCGGTTGGAGAGATGTGCTTTCTGTGGGCACTCACAGAAGGCGCTCACACTTCACGCTAACAGTACGCGCTCTCCGAAACTAACTGAAGTGGATAGAACTCTTACATGTAAGTAGCTCCATGGGCTCATATCTAATCTAATTGTTTGCCCTGTCTGACTGACTGATTCATCATCGCCCAACCCAAACCGCTGAAGCTATAAACATGAATTTTTAATTGTAGATACATTTTGAAAAATGAACTTCCGCTAAGACAGGATTTTTGGAAATTCGGGGGTCTAAATGAGCAAAACATGGGTTAAGGTATTGTATGCAAAAACTTGTTTTAATAGACCTATTGATTTCAAAGTTTACGAAAATACTCTAAATTAAAAATCATTTCAAAGGTATTTTTCAGTTTTCCAAAAATCACAATTTAACTACGAAAAAAACATGATCCTATGGGCCTATTGACTTCGAAATGATTGAAAATACTTGAAATCAAAAATAGTTAGACACGTGTTCTTCACTTTTTGGAAAATCCAAATCAAACAGGGTCAACGATGGGTTAATAGTTTGTATGGAGAAACATGATTTAATGATTTTTTTTTACTTTAAACTTAGTAAAGGCACCCTAAACGAGAAATAATTATTTTTTTTTTTAATATCAACATCTATGGGTTAACGGTTTGTATAGAGTAACCTGATTTAATGAGTTTTTACTTCAAACTTAGTAAAAGCACCCCGAACGAGAAATAATTCTATATTTTATTAACCCTTTCAGTCACAATGTCCAATATATTGGACTACAGCCCATACAATTCATACAGAACGGGTTTTTTTTCATGTCGGAAAGGGTTAAATATCAACATCTAACGGGGTCAACAATGGGTTAAAAGTTTGTATGGAAAAACATGATTTAATGAGTTTTTTTACTTCAAACTTAGTAAAAGCACCATAAACGAGAAATAATTATTTTTTTTTAAATATCAACATCTAACGGGGTCAACTATGGGTAACGGTTTGTATAGAGAAACATGATGTCATTATTTTTTTTACTTCCAACTTAGTAAAAGCACCCCGAACGAGAAATAATTCTATATTTTATTAAATATCAAAATCTAACGGGGTCAACGATGAGTTAAAAGATTGTACGAAGAAACATGATTTAATGAGTTTTTTTACTTCAAACTTAGTAAAAGCAATTCAAGCGAGTAAAATTATAATTTTTTTTAATGTCAACGGGGTCAACTATGGGTTAAAAGTTTGTATGGGCACATTGTAAATAAACTTTAAATTATGGCCCCATTGACTTCAAATTTGGTGACAACGCTTGAAATCAAAAATAATTAGACAAGTGTTCTTTTGAAAATCAAAATCTGTAGAGTCAAGGATGGATTAAAAGTTTGTATGAAGAAACGTGATTTTTTTTACTTCAAACTTGGTCAAAGTTCTGCAAATGAGAAGAAAGTAGATAAGTATTGTTTTATAAAAACAACAGGATCAACAAAGGGTTAAGAGAAACTTGATTTATTGGGCCCATTGACTTTAAAACACCAAAGTTTCTTTGAAAGTTTTCAGACAACTTTAGTATCTTTAAAGACAAAGTGACTTCTAACTTCAAACCTTCAAGGATTCTTTGATCAGTTTTCCGATAACTTTAGTATCTAGTTTTTTTATGGAAATTTTTAATTTTCGTTCTGGCACTGATTATTTTGGGATATATAATCCTAGAGATACGTGTATAGTATCTGAGATAATGAGTTACGCTCGTTCAGAGACCATGTGGCAATATCTTCAGTCATCATTTACATATTAGAAGCAATTATAAAATAATTTGTATTTATAAGTATACAACGACCACTAATTCCATTAAAACGTTTACACATCTCAGTCGACTTGTTCAACTTGTTATTAACATTTGATTGGGGCTTGTTTTTCATTCACGGTTATTTCTCCTTCTATTTTCAGCAATTAATGGATGGTCGGACTCTCAAGGTCAGTCAGTTGCGACATGCAGCATCACTTATATGTTAAATGTGAATTTTAATTGCATCAACGATTGGAATTAAACTGTAAAGCATAGCAAAGAGTTCAGCGCAACTAGCAAAAATTGGGATTTTTCCTCATAACGAACATTTGCCGCATTGTGTAATTAAGACTCATTTGTTATTTCCATTGAATTGTCGAGGCACATGTGACACTTTCGTTTGAAATCGTTTTTAGTTAATATAGATTTTTTGCGTCTGAACTCTGAACTCTTCCATTGCGCATTTTCTGGTGATGGGACGCATCATTCACACGTGACTGAATTGCAATCAACTGTCAACTATATAATTCTACCATAGAAATTTTAAAAATATTTTTTTTCACACTATTTATATTTTTTTGCTATGATTTTCTGATTGCGCTTTTCCGTCAGTGGTGACAACAATACAACAAATTAATTAATCTGCTCAGTCAAATGTCAAAATAAATTATTGGTTTTTTTTTACTTTCGCAGCCATTCATTATTATTTTTTTTACTTTGTCAATTAAATGTCAATTTCGGCACCTTTGGAGCCAAATTCTTTTTAGTTTCGTTTTTTACTTCTGCACCCATTACAATTTTTTTTTAACTTTGTCAATTAAATATCAAATTCGACGCCTTTATTTCGAGCTAAATTGTTTGGAGTTTTTTTGTTACTTTCGCAGCCATTAAATTTTGTTTACATTGTCAATTAAATGTCAAATTCGATGTCTTTATTTCGAGCCAAATTGTTTGTTGTTGTTGATTTGCTAATTAATCGTTTAATGTGTAAATACCGGAAGTTATTAGCAACAATTGTTTGTTAAAACTATTTCATTTTATTGTTTTTTTTTATTTATCTTATTTCTTTATATTATTTTTTTTTTCAGCAACAATTATTAGCAACAAGTTATTATTAGCGGAAGTTATTAGCAACAATTATTTGTTTAAACTATTTCATTTTATTGTTTTTTTTATTTATCTTATTTCTTTATATTATTTTATATTATTTATTACAGATGCCAAAAAAAATTCAACATTCATTCATTCATAAAAAGCAAATTAGAACCCAAGAACATTAGGTGAAAACTTTTGCGTCACCCTGCATATATATAGAACTGGATATGTGAGGCGCATAAATAAAAAAAATTATGTACCAAAACTAATGGCCGTTGAAAAAAATAAAACATGTATAAATTTCTTATTTCAACCTGAAAATTGTTACCTGGCGCCATTTTTGGCTCATCTGGGAAAGTTTTCACCTCACTCTCCTAGATTTTGGTTTTTTATTTATTAATAAAACTAATCTTATATCATTATAAAAAAAATATTTATCTAACATTAAAATGTAGTAAATGAAATATAGGAAGAAATTTCAATTTATTTGTATTATTACTTTTGTTGTTTTTACTGAATGAACAACCTGAAAATTGTTACCTGGCGCCATTTTTGGCTCATCTGGGAAAGTTTTCACCTCACTCTTCTATATTTTTTTTTATTTTATTAATAGAACTAATCTTATATCATTATAAAAAAAAATTATTTAACATTAAAATTTAGTAAATGAAATATCTATAGAAAAAAATTCTATTTATTTGTATTATTATTTTTTTGTATTACTTATTATTATTTTATTTTTTAATATTATTTATTATTTTTTATAATTACTTTTGTTGTTTTTACTGAATGATCAACCTGAAAATTGTTACCTGGCGCCATTTTTGGCTCATCTGGGAAAGTTTTCACCTCACTCTTCTATGTTTTTTTATTTTATTAATAGAACTAATCTTATATCATTATAAAAAAAATTTATTTAACATTAAAATTTAGTAAATGAAATATAGGAAGAAAATTAAATTTATTTGTATTATTACTTTTTTACTGAATGAAAACAAAAACCAACCACAGTTTATAAACTTAAACGCAATACTCGCTTTTCTGATTATCCAAGCTTTACTTGCTGTTTGCAAATCTATCTGACAACAATAGAAATTTAACGCCAAATGATTATCTGCACATATATCTGTGACTAGCATTGCATTTGTTCGCTTAATTAAACATTTAAATAGCACTTTGTAAATTAAACGAATGACGGCTGTTCACTATACTTATATAGAAATCACTCGAGCTTTTACAAACGCTTACACTTGAAATGAATGCAAAATACATTTCGCATTTACTTGCCAAATCATGTCGAACACATTCAGAACGATAAGTGGGTGAGATTGAAAGTTAATGCGCCAAAAGTGTGGCAACTGGCATTTAAGTGTCTTTAGTGGGTGTGTTAATGATGTTATTTTGCAGCATACTTTTAGGTGTTCAGGCGTAATTTTGTGCTTGTGACTTTGCACAAGTTTTATGCTTAATACTATTAGTTTTTATTAAGGTAAAGAATTATGTTTGTTAACCCTCAAATGCATGAATTATTTTCACGTTTGCTAAATAAAAATAGGATTTTCTTTTTAACACAAAAAAACACTGAAAATATTATTAAATAATATTAAGTATTAAATATTAATAAACTATTAAATATTAGCAAACAGATTTCGAATGTGCTTGTCGTTACAAAATATTATGTCGGGTTTAATTTGAAGATATACACAAATATGTTAGTGTGCCTAAAGGCATCAATATGCATTTGAGGGTTAATTTCTCAATTTCGATTTGATTGTATATAAAGAAAATATTATAGTCTGGACATCATCGACAGGGACATGTGCACAAAATGAAGAGAGCAGGGTATGTGAGGAACTCTGGAACATCTTCCTGGCTCTGTCTCTACCATCTTCTCTGCTCTCTAGAATGCAATTGGCTCACTTGGGCACTCCGCTGATTGAGGGAATGGAGTGGCATCTGAAAGAAAAGGCCAGTGCCCTACTAAGGTTCTCTTCAAGGATTCATATAAATATTTATAGATCTTTACGGCTACTTTTAACGTTAAGCACGTCCATTGCATAAGGACTCGAACGGAGTCTATGCACCCAGTTTAATCTAATCTAAATATGTGATTAACATAAACTTTTCTACTTACTAATCAACAAAAAATGCCTTCGGCAGTTAGAAATATAAAAATATTCTTCCCCACACAAATGTGAATTCTAAGCTAAATAATTCCGTCTACAAACATTTGCCAAAAACAACAACAACAACAAAGTATAAAAGAATTTGTAGGTCAATTAACGTTTCACAGCTTGTGCTCTCATTAAAAATTCAAATTACAAAGCGTTTATGGCGAATCCACAACTAAAGTGGGTAGTTAATTTTCTACTAACAACAAAAGCAACAATAATAACAGAGACGACAATGACGAACGTACACTGTCAATGTAACAAATTACACTGTCAAGGGCAATTGCGCCAAGGTAATGTCTTTGCTGCTGTTCGGGTGAGGGGGCGATGTGGGGGGGTGGGGGGGAACTCGACATTTTCTATGTAGATTTCAAATATTTACTTGCGAAAAAGTTCTATGCTTCTATGTGGCCTGTGGTTGATTTGTTGCTTCGCTTGTTTTCTCTCTGGGTTGTACTAATAACAGCAAAGTGTGTGATAATTTATGCCAACAAAAACAACTTTGAAGTTTCGAAATTTTAAATACAAATACAGCAATAAATTCTCACGAAATTGCGGTGCAATTACAGACCACAGCCATAGCGTAATAGACCACCAAGGCGTGAGGCTAAAGAATTACATGTAGCCGGCGGGCATTGGCGCCTTTTGGTATGCTACATTCAGAAGCAAAGACATTTGACAGTTGAGAATTAAACAAAGACTTGATGATTCTAAATAGAAGATGGAAAGTTATGTACAAACAGAGTTAGGTCATAGATGGTTTCTTGAGATTTGTATTCCCTCAAGTCAGACTCTTTAGAACCTACTCATAAATAAATACATAAATAAATACAATACAAATAAATAAATATAAATACATACACTAACTTTATTAGTTCAAAAGTTAATTATTAGTTATTAAAAAAGGCGGAAACTGCAATTCTAATGAAGTACAAAAATTCTAATTTATTTGAGTATCAGTATTTTAAATAATAAAAAGATACAAAATCAATGAAGCGAGAATAATGAAATTTTGGCACGTGATCAAGGAGATTTTGAATTTTGACATAGTAACTTTTCAAGAAAATTCGATGTCAATTTGCAAGGATATAAAGGATTAAAATTTTCAAAGGATCTTTTTCATATCCTTTTCTTACAAATAGATAAAAAATTAATTTTATTTCAATTCTTGAGCCTTTCCTCTTTCATTTGATATACATATCGTCATATTCTAACGAGGCTATATTATATTTTTTTTATTTTTTATCCCCTTCAAAATTTTGAAGTCCTTTTAAAAGGACAAAGGATGTTGAAATAAAAAACTGAGTACGCAGTATTACTATGTTTGGTCTCTAGTTTCACGCCCATATGGATTTTTTCCGGTGTGAAAAATTTTTTTATTTTTGTCTACTTATAAAATTACATACAAAAGGCACAAAACAAGTAAAAAATCGTAATCATTGGGACAATTAGATCAGAGAGATAAAATAGAATATAATCGAAATCAATCTAGAAAGTATTGCGTAGCGTACAGCCGCAAGTCGACCATGTTGTGCACATCTTTCAAATATGCCCATTCAAATGAATAACTCTGAAATAATGTTACAAATATAATAATCAACAATGCAAATAGTAAATATTTACGATGTTTGCCGCAGGACTACTATCCTCAAAGCGATATCAAAATTAGAATGTAAAATTTGTTCAATATTAAAAACTACGTCCATTAAATATTAACAGAAAAACCGCTTCGTTTGATGCTAGAACAGCATTCAGCGTATTGCTTCATTGATGGTAACAAAATTATGCACAAAGTTAACACAAATCAAGGCGCCAAACTAAAATCAAAAAATTCACAAAGCGTTGAATAATGCAACACATTGAAATGATAGGAAAGCAACGCCGAACGGATTTATGATGAATTTTTGGTGGTTGTGAAGGCAAATTGAAAATTTCGGGGCATTTGAAGTTTTCTATTTGCTACTAAATTTCTATTCATGAATACATAGTAAACATTATTTTAAAAAATTGATTCTGAATGTTTAATTGTGGAAGTGTATTGTTGGTTTAAAATGTCTATTTGTGAATAGAAAAATTTATTTAAAAAATTAATTCTAAATGTCTATTTATGAATAGGAAAAATTAATTTAATTATTCTTTTATTTAATTTATTTATTTATTTGTTTATTTATTTATTTAATTATTTTATTTTATTTAATTAATTTATTTCTTTTTTTATTTATTTATTTAATTATTATTATATTTTATTTATTTTAGATTTTAAATGTTTAATTGTGGAACTGTATTGTTGGTTTTAAATGTCTATTTGTGAATAGTAAAATTAATTAAAAAAATTAATTCTAAACATCTAAATGTATAAATGAATAATGGTTCTAAATGTCTATTTATGAATAGTAAAAACTATTTTAATTATTATTTTATTTAATTTACCTATTTATTTTTTATTTATTTATTTAATTATTTAATTGTATTTATTTTAGATTTTAAATGTTTAATTGTGGAAGTGTATTGTTGGCTTAAAATGTCTATTTGTGAATAGCCAAATTTATTTAAAAAATTAATATTAAACATGTAAATGTATAAATGAATTTTAATTCTAAATGTCTATTTATGAATAGTAAAAATTATTTTAAAAAATTGATTCTTAATGTTTAAATGTGTAAATATATTTTTGGTTCTAAATGTCTATTCATGAATAGTAAAAAAACTAAATTGTTAAGCTTTAAATGTTTCAAATAAGGAATATTATTATTAACGCAGACTGCTGGGCTCATACTAAGCCTTGAATCTGAGCTTTCCGGGTAAAATTCGTGTAGCATAAACCTTAGACAATTCAAAATAAATGTCTCAAATAAATTAATCAAAATACGATTCTAAGTATAACGATTATTAATTCTTAAGATACCAGATTTTCCTGTATTAATATCTGTTCAAGGATGGCCGAAGTCAGCCTAGCTTCGATTAAATGTTGCAATAGTGACGCCAGTTCTTTAAGCGATCTCTCACTAAAACTTGCTGCAGACATCAGACTTGATTTCAAACTGAAGTCGCCCACTTGGGTGCAGACGAACCTAAGAACACACAAACATTTAACCAACTTCAGCAAGTATTTTTAGTCAGAGTATAAATAAAATTGTTTGTATTTTACTCAGACCATTTTATGGACCTGAAAGGTCGTCAACATGTCTACAGACAACATTTTTTTACCCAGACATGACATGTTTTGAACCAAGTCTGAAGAAAACGAAGCCAAGCCTGCTTCAGTGTCAGAAGGAGCCTCTTCATAGATATATTTTTTTGTCATGCTTTTCGTCAGCAACTATTTAAGTTATCTGGTAAAGCAATTGTGACCTATTGTCGAAAGCTGATAGCAAAAGACCCCTATAAATGTTTAAGGCATAAGTTTAATTCAAGGAGACATATAGATATTTCTAGTGAAGCAAACATCACCTCTGCGCCTAATAGCAAAATGTCCACTTAAAACCCCAATGAATCCAAGAAGACATAGGTAAAACATAGTAAAATAAACTTGACCTCTGTGCCTTAGCCGATAGCAAAATTTCATTCTAAAACCCCTATAAATGTTAAAAGCAACGGTTTACTGAATTCAAGAAGACAAAAAGTATTCTACTACAACGATAATTTAAAACCAAAATAAGGCAGAAATATCAGTGATCTATTAAAGTTTCACCTTAGATTAGTATATTTTTTACTTTTTGTCTGGCTTATATTTCAAGTGAAGCAAACGTGAGCTCTGTGCCTCAGCCGATAGCAAAATTTCCCTCTAAAACCCTAATAAATCCATGAAGACATAAACCCTAGAACGCCTAAAACCCCTATAAATGTTTAAAGCATCGGTTTACTGAGTCTAAGAAGACAAATTACTCTGAATAAGAAAAAAATATCAGTGATCTATTGCTTCAAACTTTCGGAAAATTTACCTAAGGTTAGTCTATTTTCTACATTTTATGCGGCGTACCACATCTTTCCTTCTCTATCCTTGCTGTCATATCTCAACCAAAACGCTCATTTAAGATTTTAAAAATGAAACTCAAATAACATTAATTTCTTTTATATGGAAAAAATACTTCTACATATATCCCATAAGTAATGCGGTTTTTGATGGGTCAAGTTAGCAATAAAAATGAGGACTAAATGGTTTTTTTTTAATATAGCTACGAGCAGTTGATTCTGGACGAATGCAGAGGAATCCAATGTACAAAGGAGCTTTAATTCATTACTATTCAGTTTTTGTTGCCAACTTTTTTGCAAATTTTCAATTCCATTGCAAAAGATTTCTCTCACAGTGCTAGTGCACTGCTCATAGCTTTCGCATACCCAAATATTCATGAACGATATGTCCAACACGTTCCTTTGATATCTTTAGAGTGTCAGCTATACAAATCAACCTCAATTTACGATCTTCCAAAATCATTTTGTGGATTTTTTTGATGTTTTCGTCCGTAACAGCCTCTTTTGGACGTCCACTGCGTTCATCGTCTTCGGTGCTCATATGGCCTGTACGGAATTTAGCAAACCACTTACGAATGGTTCTTTTTGATGGAGCAGAGTCCGAATAATGTTTTTCCAGCCATTCCTGGCATTGAACAGTATTTTTTTTCATTAAAAAACAATGATAAATCAGCACACGGAATTGCTTTGAATTCATTTTTTTTGAAAACTCAAAAGTAGTGTCACTTAAAGCACTGTAACTTGTAAACTAATGGTCGGATTGACATATAATTTTGACAGTAAGCCTAAAAAGGTTCACAATTTCGAAAAAATATATTGATTTAGTATTAGTGCTGCCATCTATGTGTCAGTCACACACATTATTGAACGAAGTGTTATGTCGAGTTAAGCCTCTTTTCCAAAGACCAACTTTCAGAAATGCTACCAAATCCGTTTCTAACACATACTTATTTCTAATTTAAAGATTCCATTATAAACTTTTTCGGGTTTATTGATTTCTTATTGGAAACTTTTAAATTGTTAAAAGAAGACTTTGGTTAAAATTAAACTCCGTTTTTTTTTATATACTTAATATCTTTGACTCTTTTTGTTTTATGTATTTACGAGTGTATAAAGTCAAATTGTAAAATATGTTCTTTTTTCTCGTACCTCGTTATTTCATTTCAATTCAGTTTTGTACCTTTTTTAAAAGAAATTCAGTACATATGTAAGACATCATTAATCCCTCAAGTCTCGTATGACACGGGCTGCATTCGTTAAGGCTTTGCAAAGGGTTCATTAAAAAGAGGATTTTCAACTTTAAGCAATCGCACTCGTGTGGTTATATTTAACCAAATTTATCTTTTCAATTTACAGCTGCAACATTTAACAATAAAAACGGAATTTTGCTTACATTGTTTTCAGCATTTGACTTTTTCTTTGCTTTCTGTTTACTTAAATGAACATGAAATGAAATCAACATGAAATGTTTTATTTATTTGCTTGTATTTTTATTTTCCAACAATTATCTCAACTCTTTCGATTACTTTTAACATACAAACACTATGCAACAAAAATCTCCTTTTGGTTTGAAATTTTATATTTTAAATTTATTTTGCAATTTGCAATGTTGTGATTGCCGATGAATCTAAACACAAAAATATTTTCTACACCAAGTTTGATTTTTATTTGCGTACTCAGCGAGTCTAAGTCTAAAAAATACTTTTGTTTTTAGGTGCATTTTTCGTAATAGTAAAATCCCAATCCTAATAGTAAAATCTCTAAAAAAAATTTAAACAAATTTTTAGTTTTGATTTTAATAATCAATTTCACATTTAATCAACTTGGCTTATCTAAATTATTGTTCAGTTTCTGCCAATCACAGCTTATTAGTTGCTAATTTATAACACATTAATTCTCTCTTCGTAATTCCTTTCGATTTTATTTCGTTAAATTTATTTCAATTAGCGACTTTTTAATAACCGCCCACTCAAATTACGTCATAAAATGTTCAATAAAAAACGCAATAAGCTGTTTGAAAAGCATTTAAATTTGCTAATCAGGCGAATCTATGAAATTGTGATTTTTTTATTTGTTATGAATTTGCGCCGCTGTGAGACATTTTTAAACAAAACAGCAAAATGCAATCAAAGTACGATACTCTGAGAGTATACATTTCTTCATAAATCTAGATATCAGAAAAGTTTTTGGAGCAAAACAACTCGCCGATTGCCACTTGAAATCGTGCGCCATTTCACATGCAACTTTAGTGCCGCCTAGAATTGTAAGTAAATTTTCAAAGCAGCTTTTAATCGCTAAGGAAACAACTAGGAGTCCTTCGGCACAATCAACTACCAACACAACGTTCCGCTGTTCGCAAATTTTTATATTTTGTTAAACAAAATTTAATGGAATTTCACAATGGAAGTGCAATTTTAAATGGAAAATCAACACACAACACTTTGTAACAAGATTACGCTAGTCAACTGGAGAAGCAAACTTTCAAGTAGGGAAAGAGATTTATGATGCAAATAAAATTAATGGCCAAACCTAAATGCATAATAAGAAAAAATACAGAAGAGAAAAGAAAGCAATAAAAATATTTCAGTCGATGTTGAGTGACCTAATTATACGTTGTACTTTATTTAAATGGAAATGTTTTAGAAAGAAAAAATAAATGTTTATATAACGAATGGCAATTACGACCCAGTAGTAAACAACAACAATACAAGAAAGATTAATAAACAAAGAGACACAGGACGAAGTCTCTTCAAAGGTTCAGAGTTTTGTTCTATCAAAAACCAACTAAATACGCAAAATGGCTGATAATGTCAAGAAATTTTGCAGACATATGTACGAACATGAAAAAAATTGAAAATCAAATGCACATAGCCCCTGAAATTAAAAAAATACTCATTTTTAGATTCCTCGTATATGGAAAGATTGGCAGGTGAACGCTCGAACCCAACTATAGACAGGTAGGTTTGACGAATAGGTTTGGGAACAAACTCGATTTTAGTGGTAATAATATTTATAAATCTAGTAATATGAGGAAGTCACGCCTACTGAAAAACTACCAATTACATACCAACCCAAATATACAGCGACACCCAAGAACGAATTAAAACACACCTCGAAATATTAATGAAAGCTTAGGTAGTTCTGTGCTGAACATTTCTTGATGAATACATACATATAGTATATGTAAATATAAATATGTATTTTCATTTCCGCATTAACATTTTGCCATATCGAGCGCAGAGCACGCTCCACTTTAATGTAAGAAACCTACGAAGATCGTTGATAAATATCTACATTTGAATTCTTCAAAGATATTCATTCAATTATTCAATGGTATTTATGAATTTTTAAAATTTTCAATCGTAATTTTTATTATTATTTTTTGTTTTTTGTATAATTGTTTTTTGTTTTGTTTTTTGTACAATTGTAATTTTTAATTTTTTACTTTTTAATTTTTTGTTTTTTGTATTCTCTATTTTATTTTTAATTCTTAATTTTTTGTTTATTCTTTTATTTATTCATGTATTCATGACTTACAGTTCATTAATACATTGTTTTTTAATTTACTTTTTTATGACTTTTAAATATATTGCTTTTTTAACAAATTATAATATTAAACTTTAGATACTTTTTGCTACTTTGAAAACATTTTCATGAAGCACACTTACCAAATAATTTATCTAATCGCTCTCCGTTTGTCCGCTGTTATTTCTTTTCATTGCACGCACTGTCCACAACAGTCAAAACGCTGGCAAATAACTTGTCGTCAGTGAATTCTGCACATTATTACACATTCTTTTTTATTGTTGTTATTGTTTTTAGCACAAAGAAGAACAACACACGTGCCGCCGAGAATGCACTTGTACGCAATTTCATTCGCAAAATGCCGCTTTTCTATCACCGACACATTAAGCCGAAATGCATTCCGAAACGCTTCAAAACGATAGCGAAAACAATTTTTATTCAAAATCGTAAAAATCATGAATTGAAGCGATCTGCTGCGGCCAAAGCATTTAGCTTGAAAAATATCTGCGCGACAACGTTGTTGAGCTTCGCTTCTGAGTCGGCATGCGGCGATAGCAATGAACCACTGCGCAGCGTGCGACTGAAGCGTTTAAGCCGCAATCACAGACATAGACGAGCCAGTTGCGCTTTCTTTAGCGCTGCTCGAACCAAAACAGACAGGTATACATTTCGCTGTGTTTGTGTTTGTGGGTGTGGGTGGGATTTTTGAATGCGGGAGGCAGAATATAAAATAGTGATTAGAAATTAAACGCCCGCCACTGCAACGTTTGTATTGGTGAAAGCAACAGCAATTAAATGACGTCAGTTTGTGATTTTGAAATTCAACAAAGCTAATTCTTTTTACATCATTTTTCTTTGTTTACTTATTACTACAATAATCAATCAGTTAGTTATTCAATGCATCAAAACATTGAAATCCTTACATCGAAACCCTCATTCGCAGGCTCCGCTCACTTGGGCTTGCGCTGGCCCGTGCCCGTATTGCAGCCCACGCACGTGTGCAGCGTGTCGTGAATGAAGATGTCGCAGTCGATGCAGTAGATCTGCGTGCACTTCTCACAGCGGTAGACAAGCCGATCGGCCGCCTCGGTTAGTGGCTTCTGGCAGGCGTAGCACACAGCCGCCTGTGCGTTGAACACCAGCTCCGTGAAGTGCTGCACCGGAAAGAGATGATGATAGGAGCGCGCCAGATGCGGTGCCGATACCAGCGTCAGGCCGCATGACTGGCACTCCACTGGCAGCTCGCAGTATTTGCTATAGCACTGCGGACAATGATAGCCGCCTGACGTCAGTCGACTTGGCTCCTCCGTGTTCTCAATATGACACATACACATCGACAGTGGCGGATCTTTGCCGCCGTCCATTTTGGCATGCGGAAAGCCCATTTTGATGAGCGAATTCTCCTGTGACTGTGCAGCAGGCGGCGGATCGACATAGGCCAGCAGCTGGTCACGAAAGTGAGAATCGTCCAGTACTGCGCCGTAGCTGCCTTGCGTCTGCTGCGTTAGATAGCGGCACACATGTATCTCGGCGGACAGCGATATCACCGAGCAGCGTATACCCTCCTTCTTTAGTGCTTCGATGGTGATGCCGATGTCCACCGGGTCGCAGGTGGTCAGCGAGCCCATGATTATGAGTATTTCACGCGACGCATGACTCGGCACCACTTTCAATGTTTTCATAGCCAGATCGAGACCGTTTTGCAGCGACGGCTCGCCAGTGAGTGGAATTTTACTCAAACTACAAAACACAAACTTGTATGAAACATTTACTAATAAAAATTGAAATGTAATAAAAAAAACTGACCCCTCCAATGCTTTTAAATGTAATTTAGCAGTGCCGGTCAATTCGGTAACCTTCTCAGCCCTCTTGCCTTTAAGCACAATCAAACCGAGCTGGCTAATTGGATTCTGATCGAAGAATTCCTGAATGAAAATTTCCAGCAGCTGTAAAGGAAAACGTTTGCTTAGCATTTGCCTGCTAAACGGCTCACATTAGTCACCTTCAGCGTGCAGAGCAGTCGTGTGGGCTTCAAGTCCGGCACCGTCATCGCTTCAGATGAATCCAGGATCAGATACAGGTGCCGCATCATGCCCAGCCGATTCTGCTGGGTCTTTTGTGCCTGCCGTTTGCGTTTGGCTTTCTGGATAATTTCCGCAATGGCGCCGTCCAGCAGCCCGTCATCGTCCTCTTTGATAGCTTCCCTGGGAAAAAAGCCAAATACCACAATGAATGCTGAAATGTGCCCCAGGCACTGGGTCACTGCTTACCATGTCTTCTCATAGCCGGTCTCCCACCGATACTCCTTGGGATCTTCGCCATCCATTTCAGCCATGTTTATTTATGATTTTTCTTCACACAAGTGGGATTAATCAAATTGTAGATGTTTTACGCAAAAGCTGAACTAGCAAACTGCTAGAGCCGGCAAACTTTATAAGAACAGCTGATTGTAATCTGTTACTGTGAATGATATAATTGGTTGGTTTATGAAGAAGCAACACGAAGAGTTGCTCATTCAAGTCGCAAATTAAAATTTCACCACACTTACAATAATAAACAAATTATTGAAAATATAATATAATTCTTCTTTGCAAATCGTACCGTTTGTTGAATTTTACAAAAAGTGTCATGAAATGATTGAATTTGTATCAAACTTTTCATTTTTGAAGGAGTTTGTTTTTATTAAGTCAAATTTATAGTTCTGGTTGAATGATTTTAAATTACCAGAACAATTATTAAATTAATTTGTAGAACTGATATAATCAATTGATGCAAGTAAAACCTTCCTATTTTTAACATTTCATAGTTCTAATTGAATTTTGTATTAATTAAAAAATTAAAGTTGAATGATAAATATTTGTATAATTGCTTATCAGTTCTAAAGTGAAAAAATGTTTATGATATTTATGTAATTATTTACCAAACTACTACAACTACACAATTCCTGACTATGTAGAATGAACACTTGTTCATAATTAATAATTTTCGGCTAATTAAATTTTTGAAAATACCTCAGATTGCTATGTGTAGCACGACGCCACCCTGCTTGAGCGTGGTCGGGAATGCACAAAGCAACGCAACGAAAACAAAAACAATTCCACACCGCAGTATCAACAAATTCTTCCGTTCGCTACAAAATTGCTCAAACTGCTGCGCCGGCCATTTTGATTTGCCGTACAATCCACCATAGCCATTGCTATGCAATACACCACACGCTCCCATTCGCTCAACAACTGCTACGCTTTGCAAACGAACGGAATATCTTGCATTCGCTTTGCGTTGCGCTTTACAATTTTTTGGACGCAGCAAAAGCGCAGAAATTATTTGAATCCCAGCTAAACTCATGGCAAATTTTTAAAGAAATACAATTGGAATCCGATTAAGTCTAGTGTGTGCCGAAAGTGAAACATTCAAAGTTCACAAAACTACTGTGAAATATTAGAAAAAATTCCAGCAAAGAACGGAATTCGGCGGTACTGTGAAAGTGTGTTGTGCAGATAGCATTTGTTGAAGACGTTTATAAGTCCAAGGAACTGGGAGCGCAAATATTGCATCTGGAGCGTAAACCAACAAACCGAATTGTTTTAGCAGGGATAAAGTGTTTTAAAGGTATGAATATTTGTAAGTGTATAAAATATAAATGCCGAAATGTAATGTTTATATGGGCTACACAATTCGTTGTTGTAATACACTTTGGGTGGCGCAGCACGGTGGTTGAAGTAAAACTGCAGGAATTCCAGCACTACCTATACCGCCAAAATAAACCTTAGCTTGCCTGTGAAACGGAGTGCAATATATATATTTTTTCGTGTTGATGGCAGTAGCCAAGTTTTCCCCCATTGCTTTTAATGACAACTTGTGCCAAGGCGTAATTCACCAGCGTTGGTGGCACCAGAATAGCCCCAGCACTGGTTCTACCTCAAACAATAGAATAGTACTCCACCGACTATGGGGGGAAATGCGAGTCGCCGTGGTGAACAGCAATACATTCGATGCCTGAAGCCACTTTCTGTGATAAAAATAAAAATGTTGAAACAATATTAATTAGCATAGAATTTAGTAGCTTGTATAGATAGCACAAAGCCAGGTTAAAATACAAGTAGTACATTTTTATTGTCCTAAACCTCAAATCAAAAATAGTTTTACTTTGATTGTTTATAAATGTAATATTAAGTAGACAGTGTTTACTTTGCAGCTTTAAATACATCTAACACCCTCTAACAGCAGCAATGGTCGGGCGCGATATTACACCGACCGAAATCGGAAAACATCCAAAGTTAATCAAAGGTATTTGGTACGGCCTGTTAATTTGTCCACAATATTCTCAAGTGCCTTCTATGTTTATCACACCAGCTGCCCAGGATGAAATGGCCACGATGGATGTGCTGGTCTGCGGTCGCTGCCTAAGCGTGTGTCACTTCATTGAGGACTTCAAGCAGCACAAGCAGAAACCGTGCCAGAAGGAGAATAACAATGTACGCGAATGCAATGACACCAAACCGAAGATATGGGCCTTCCTGCTGTGGAAGGCCACGCAGCTGCACAACAACAAGGACTCGAATATGGCCAGCCCCAATTCGTGGGCGCTGTACCAAACCTGGGTGAAAATGGACGAAAGTTTGCGCGAGACTTGGATTGTCGCCGGCAAGACAATACAATCATTTGCCAAAGTGGGCCAAGGTGGCCTGCAGGAAATGCCCGTGAAAATCACCAAAACTGTGGTGAATAACAATGGTGATAGTGGCTCACCTGGACGCAGTAAGTTGAAAGTTTTAAACTTTATCAAAACAATTGCTTAAAATGTATGTATTGTTCCTTGTTCTTTGCAACTCATAGAGCCGTTAACACAAACCAAGCCGCAAGTGGCCAACCTAAAGCCGCCGATAAAATTGCCAGTTACGGGCAATAAGGACGCCGAAAACGATACAGCGTCCAATAAGCCTGCTAGTGCAGCCGTATCCACGCCTTTGTCCAAAGTTATCAAGAAACCGGTAACCATACGCAGCGATGCCGTGGGCCAGAATAAACTCGGCAGCGGCAGTAAACCGCTCACGTGAGTTAATTGATTGCATTTGCAACTGAAATCACACAGCAGGTTTGCTACTCCCTTGTTCCTCATTGTAGTCGTCGCGCCAAACGCACCGTACCCAACTCTGATGAGATCATCGAGGAGAATGTGGAAAAGATTGTGGCCAAGCGCTTTAATCCGCGCCGCAAGATGCACGAATACTTGGTAAAGTGGGAGGGGCGTTCACACGAGCAAAATACCTGGGAGCCGGCCTCACATCTGGAGAATGTGCCGCACTTGCTGGAGACTTTTGAGACGCAATTGGCGCGCCAGAAAGAAACACGTGCCGCGCTGCAGGCGAAACAGCAGGCTGCTGCCGGCAAGGCGGCCGACGGTAAAGTGCTCGATGCCAAAAGCGGCCTGAAGTCTGGTGTCGCCAAGTTGCTGGTCACCGATGCCGGCGATGTCAAGTCAAGCGGCGCTGCGGAGAGTAACGCACGCCCTTCGCGCACATCCAAAACCAAGGCCATGGATCAAGTGAAGCAATGGGTGTCCGGCACTGGCGGCAGCACTGTGGCCTCGGCCGCGGCATCGCCTGCCTCGGTTGCCAGCGATGCTGCCAACACTGGGAATGCGGCGCACGAAGGCGACAAAGATTGGTCCATGAATACGAGTAGCAGTTCAATTGGCGGTGGCGTTAAACGCAAACTGGAAGATTCCGATTTCAACGACTCGAACGCCAGCGATTTGCCATCCACCACTGCCACCATGGAGGATCTGGAAGAGGATCTTATACCGTCGCACACTGTTAAGCGCATGAAGAACGGCAGCGCCATTGCGGTGGAGGTGAGTGCGAATCGTGCACAACACGATTTTTCTTGCATTGATTTCTGTTGTGTTTGAAATGCAAAGAGAAGCGACAACTAACTAAAATGCCGTATATATGCACGTTTGTTCGTAGTCCAAAGTGGTTAAGGTGAATGGCACAAGCAGCACGCGCGCAGCCGCTACGATTAGCGGCGAATCGTTACTGGTGGGACCGGACTCGGCGGAAGTTATAATAACGCAGGACGCGAACGCTTCTGGCGTGGTTAAGAAGCCGGGCTTCAATAGCAGCGGCAATGTAAGTGTGTGTTTGTGTGTAGCGAGCAAACCTTGAGCAATTTTCAAATTTCAATACAAACAAATTACAAATTGTGTTGTCGTTGTTGTGGTAAATTTTGTTCTTTCACTTTCGTATGTATCGCCACAATTTGGTAGTTGAACTGCCCCCGCCCACTTCCCAAGCAAGTAAATTATGTTTAGTAAGCAAAATCTAAATTTAGTGAGTACAGCAGACACGATGAGTTCAAGTACCAGAAAGATAAAGGTAATCGGGCATTTCGCTCTATTAACAATATTTAACAAATTGTTCAAATGTTTTTGGAATGTACGTTCGAAAATAACCGTTGTTAAGGTTGTCATGATTATCTGGCATTAAAAGGAATAACGGAATGGGAGAAAATATTTATTATAAACACACCTAATTTGTTTCATTGAAATTATAACGTAGACTTTGGAACATAACTCGACAACAATAAAATATGGCTGCGAAAATTCGGCCTTAACACGCTTTGGGCTTGTTTACTTAAAATTTGCATAACCAAATTTCCTCCCACCTTTACAAACAGTCAATCACAATCCCATTTGTATGCAATGTATACTTGTAGAATGCGCATAAAACCGAGGCTTCAATACGCGTTCTTTCCAAAGGCGAATCGGCCGTCTCCAGTACTGGCATTGTGCGCCTGGGCAGCAGCGGCAGCGCCAGTGGCGGCGACAGCAGCAGCAGTAGCAGCGTCGCGGAACCCAAAGTCGCCTTGGCCAGCACACGCACCGCCCAACAGATACGCGTAGGCGGCGCAGCCAATCGCCAAACGACCGGCATCACCAGCACCATGTCGCGGCAACAGCACGTGCAGCGCACACCCGGCGGCACCATCATCCAGCGCAAATCGGTGCCAGTCGGCAGTCAGCAACGCACGCTCGGGAACAGCACCACCGTACAGGTACGCTCCGGCGGCACCACGATTCAACAGCACACCTCACCCACGTCCGGTCGCATGATAATACCGCGGCAGGGCGGCACCGCCGCAAATCGCGCCGTATCCGCTGCATCGAAAACGGTGACGCCGGAGCAAAAGATACTGCAACTCTCGAAGTCGGGCGATCTGAAGGTGACCAAGAAGGTGATGACGCGCGAGGATGCGCAGCGTCTGAATCCGCGGCTGCAGCAGCAGCAGACGCAGGTGCAGATACAGAAGGTGCAGCAGATAGCGCCGCCGTCGGGGCGCAGCCAAGTGAGTGCGGTTAGTGTGCGCAAACAGGCGGACGGCTCGTACGCACACGAGGAGCAGCATCAGGCGCAATTGTGCCCCATCACTGGTTAGTTGTGCCTCTGCAGTTGCTTTATCGACATCCCACCAATAATTCTTCGTTAATTTTGTTGCAGGCAAAATACTCGGTCAAGACGACCAGGTTATTAACCAGCAGCAGCAACTGCAAACGCAGTTGGATCAGCAACAGCTCGCCTTGCAGCAGGAACAACAACAGCAGCAGCTGCACGACATCGATCCCACACTGTTGCTGACCAACGACCAGCAAATGCTCACCAATGAGGACAACACACCACTGCTGGTGACTGGCGAAGACGGCACCGTCTATCAGGTGGCTGGCAAAAATGCCGAAGGCCAGACCATACTCGTCACCCAGGGTCCGGACGGCGAGCAGCAATTCGCCTATGTGGCCGCCGCCGAGAGCGATGAGAATCAGGTGCTGACGCTGGACAATGCCGTGGCGGAAGCTGTGGCACAGCTGCCAGCCGAACAGCAGGCCGAGGCACTGGCAGCGGCCGCCGGCGAGGGCCAGTACATTGTGAAAACCACACAGGAGGATGGCACAACACATGTGGTCGCTATGAGCGAATCGGAGCTGGCACAGCATCAGGCGCTCGCGCAACAACAACAGCAGCAACAGAGCGGTGGGGCTGCTTCGTCGGGCAACAGTGCCACGGGCCAACTGTGCATACAGACGAGCGACGGTGCGGACGGACAAGAGGCCAATATACCGGCCGAGGTGGTGCAAGCCGGTTTGCCATCACCAGGTAAGTGCGGTGCTTACGCGAATGTGCAAATAAGTCACTATGACCTTATCGCACCAATGTTGCTACGTATACAACGTTTTCATTAATTTTCCTTAAAAATTGCAGGTGGCACTCGACGGGTTGTGCTGCTACTGCAAGACGGAACCTACATGATGACTGAGATGCACGACGACGAGTTCAAGGCCCTCAATATAGCGGCCTAAATTCGCTCCGCACACCACATGCGTTCATCGATGCCGCGGTACAACATCAATTGATCCCTCGGTTTGCAACATTTCAGACGTGCAAACAACATGCATAATTCTACGTAATTAACATTTTAATATTATACGTATAGACTTAAATGTTTAATGCCAGTGTGAGCGCATTAATTTAGCATAGCAAAGTTTAGTGTAACTTTAAAAAGGCAACAAAAGCGCAAAACAACAAAGAGACAAACACATTGAAGCAACACTTCATTAACGCCACACAAAATGGAATAACATATTGATTACTTTACTACTTTCGTTTCTGTTGAAAAATGTACATTTTATTCGAAATACCTTACAGTAACCTATGCGTTTTTGTTCATAAATTCAAATAAACCTCGGTAGGGTATATTTAAAGTTATCCTTGTCAATTTGGATAATACATTAGCCGCATATACATGAATACTTTCATTTTCATTCTCAATATGCAAAAGAAACAATAATTATGTAAAAATAACAAAAACAAAATATTACTCAGTGCTGCTGCGGGTGATCGAAACAAATGGTACGTAGCCGGCAGGCACAAGAGAGTAGACAGAAAAGGAACAGAAGCGAGCAGATAAGAAATCAATCTACTTACACTACACCATACCTACGCCTATGTTTAAGAATTATAAACAAACTAATGCAAAATCGCAATGCAAATTAGTATAAAGAATTACATTTTAGAAAGAAAACTAAATATTAGTCTTTCTTTACGAATTTCGCTATGAAAAAGCCAACAGTATCCGTGTGCGTCGAATGGTGTCGATTGGTGCTTACAGTTGCCGGTCCGTAACGTTGCACGCAGTATCTGTAACGAGAGATCATCGAACCAGTGGAATTATTACATCACATTTATCCTTTTTTTAATTAATCGTATTTATTTTAATTTAAATATAAATTTATTATTTTAGTCATTTGTTTAGTTTGTCTACCTTTCATAATTTTAATTTAAACCGCTTACCGCTCTTCCTCGCTCAGTCCCACATTCGCCAGCCCCGGACCGCCCAGCATGGGCGTAGCCGGTACCAACTGCAGCTGCGGGAATTTCTGCAGCGCCCACGTCACCATGTTCTCGTTCTCAGCCTCCGTCACCGTGCAGGTGCTGTACACTAGCACCCCGCCCGGCTTCAACAGCTGCACGGCCGCAGTGAGCAGCTTGCGCTGCACTTTCGGATATGATTCGAGCATGCGCACCGTCATATTGTTGGCAGCCAGCATCGGCCGATTGCCCAGTGCACTGCACGGCGCATCCAGCAGTATGCGATCGAAGCTCTCAGCCGCGAACGGCGGCGGCCCCTTAGCGTCGTTCCCAACTCCGATCTGCACCGCCTTTGTCGCATCGAACGCATAGGGCCGCACACTGTGCAGACCGTGCGTTCGCAGCTTTGCGCTTATGCATTGCACCTTTTTCGGTGTTTTATCCAGCGCCACTATGTTGCCGTGGTCGCGCATGATTTCCGCAATGTGTGTAGTCTTGTTGCCCGGCGCTGCACACATATCGAGGACGTGTTCGCCGGCCTGCGGCTGCAGCACTCGCACGCACACAATAGAAGGTAGATTCTGCAACAAGGCTTCGCCGCTACTGAGATCGCCCAACGCTGGCACCCCAGATACCGACGATTGCATCTCGACCGCCACGCCCGCGGCCTCAATCGCACTGCCAAAGAGTTGGTAGCGTTGCAGCCGCACCACGCCCACGCCAACAAAGCGTTTATCCGCGCAATCGTAGCGAGTGTTTGTGCCTTTTTTGCATTGACCCGCCAGGTCGGCGTAGACGGCAACCTGCTCGCCCTGCTTAGTGCCCGACTCCATTGAGAGCACGCCGGGCGCGTAAAGATGTGCGCCGCGCAGCAGTGCAGCACCACAGCAGCTGTCCACCATGACTTCCTTTAGCGTTGCTGTTGCTGCTGTGGGTGGCGCACTCAGCTTGTCGATGCACACAACTTCGGGCACCTCGGCCATCGTATACACCTTCGGCGGTGCAACGTATTTGTCGGCGAGTAGCCGTTGCACGCGTTCTTTGAAGGCTTCAACAGTAGTTTGTAGCAAATTTACGCGATAGGTGGTAATAGTGGGCGCCCGACACAGCCATTCGATTAGATCCGCTGTGTTTTCAGGCTAGAGGGCACAAAATTTGTATTAAAAAAGATCGATTAGAAAACACAAGTATTTTTTCAGGAATTCGGTAATACTAAAAATATGGGCACAAAGTAAAACGAATAGTGGCCAAATTAAGCCGAATGTACTACATGTAGTGCACCTGTTATAACGCAGTACCGTTAATTGTGCTCATAATTTCTGATCTAAACCCATTATACAACCACTACTAACAAAATTCGTCGCGTGGGGTCCTTTAGAGCCCCACATTTAAATTGCCTATATCTACAATTATTTAAATTTTTTGTTCATAATGATTTCTAAAATAACTTTTATTTACTATTATTGTAAAGAAAAATACATACAGTTATAAATAAAAACCAGTTTATTGACACTTAATCGATTTCAAATAATATCCTTAAATTATGTCATATTATTATTTAAGGAAACTATACAAAAAGTGGAAGTGAGGCATATTTATACGAATTTTTGCACAGGAACTTCATGCTTTGAAAAATAAAAACGTATTTAAAAGATTAAAGAAGTTGGAAAGCAAACATAAAATCAAAAATTCACTGGTCAAAGTCTAACGGTTTTTACTCTTGCAGACTAAAACGAAAGGCTTTTTTCGCCCCACGCAACGGACGGCGGGTTAAACAATGTGAAATGGCTTGTTGAGTGCCTCCAAGTTTTTTTGCGAGTTTCTCTTGGGTGATCTTCATCGAGCTTTGCCTCCAATTCCGCATCCTCAAACTTTGGTGGCGCTCCGGATCGTTCTTCGTCTTCCAAAAGAAAATCGCCACTTGTGACATGTTCGTTCAGCTAAAGCATCATCACCATAAGTTTCCACTAAAATACGATGACTTCCGCCAGCCGTTTTCTTCATATTCATATTGAACCAAAGTTGACATTCGGTACAAAAATTTGCATTTTCGGAGCATTTAGCTTCGGAGCAGAAGCTATGTTGCCTACACTTCAGCCAAGTAAATCCAAAATAAATGTTTCTAAAGGATTTACTTTGCAAATGAGATACTGAAAAGCTTCAAAATGACATTTTTACATACATTTACATATTTGTACACCTCATAAACAAAATTTATTGCACAATCTTCTAAATTTAAATGAACGATTAGATATACCAAAGAATGAAAAACAACTTTTTTCATTTAGACATTAAAACTGTTCCCCTATTCGTGTAAAATGCTTCCCTCATACATGTGCATAACGGGCAACACTGGATATAGGGCATTGCCATTCTGCCTTTCTCTCGGAATACACTACTTTAGTTATTGTATTATGCATTAAACCTAGTATAGGGTGTTTTTTTTAGAGGTTTGTTTTTCGAATAGAGATAAAACTGGCATTTTGTGGTCAAATCTGGCAACTCTAATGTCATTTATGTTCAGTTTGGTTTGCCATTTCATCATGAACAGGTTGACAAAAGAACAACGCTTGCAAATCGTGCAAATTTATTTCGAAAATAATGGTTCAGTTCGCGAAGTTTACCGCAAGCTCCGTCCATTTTATGGTCGACATAATCGTCCATCAGAGCAATTAATTCGGTTAACCATGGGTCGTTTTCGCACTACGTTTACTCTATGTGATAATACGCATCCGCAGAGACGTCGAACAGTGCGCACCGAAGAAACAATTGCCGCTGTAGAGCAAAATGTTGAAGAGGACCCAGTCAGAAGAGGAGTCAGTTACCCTTAATGGAGACCGGTATAGAGCCATGATAACCGACTATTTTGTTCCCGAATTGGATGGCATGAATGTGGATGAGTTGTGGTTCCAACAAGACGGCGCTACATGCCACACAGCGCACGTCACAATCGATTTATTGAAGGAAACATTCGATGAGCGCATAATTTCGCGGAATGGACCTGTCAATTGGCCACCAAGATCGTGTGATTTGACACCATTGGATTATTTTCTTTGGGGATATGTGAAGTCGCTCGTCTACGCCAACAAACCAGAAACGTTAGGGGACTTGGAAGCCAACATTCGTGGCGTTATTGCCGACATACGGCCCCAAATGCTCGAAAAAGTGGTTGAAAATTGGACCTGTAGAATTGGCTTTATTCGAGCCAGCCGCGGCGGCCACATGCCCGAAATCATATTTAAACATTAATGGCATAAAATTATCCTTCCAATAAAGCCAAATTGATGGACATTAAAACGATTTTCTTGTGTTTTATTTCAATTCGAAGTTCTATACCTCTAAAAAAAACACCCGATACTACTCGTAGTACGGTTGGCATATCTGGATTAGAAGCACAACATATGCACGCAAAACTGCCAATACCAAGGTGTATTAATAAGGTGATGGCACTACTGCAAAAACAAAATTCCCATGTATTTTGTTAGTGCTTTTGGGCATCCTCGTTGTCAAAATGAAATCAAAACACAAGCAACACAGCAACAATTTTACCAATTTTTGACAATGAGGATGCCCATTCGCGAAAAATCAAAAGAAAATGAGAAGAAAGCAAAAGAAAATGAGAAAAAAAAGTTTAATCAGCTGTGTTGCCACCACTACCTTATTAATGTGCCTTGGCCAATACTAATTTTGAAGATACATATGCAATACACCACTTGTCATAGTTTATCCACCACAGTTTATTAAATCCATTCTATTACATTTACTGGAGGAAAACAGCCACTACTTAAGTCCATAATATTTGTAACGAGTTTCCTACTACTTCACCATAGTATAAATTTGTTACGTAAATTTCAACTAATTTTGGAACAAGTGCAGAATACCACACCCTCTTAAACAAATTTTTTTTTTTTGTCGGAAAGAGGGGCATTTTCTTATTCTAACAAACTTAAAATTTTGCCCCGGAAACTTTCACAGAGGGCGTGGTCCGCCCCCAAAGTCCCAGTTATATATCCGAATTACTCAATAAATAATCAACCGATTCTAACGATATAGGTGTCATATGAAAGGTATTTTCTTCCTCTTTCGATTAATGTATAACGTTAGATATGTAATTTGTACTAATAATGAGTTATAAGCGAATATTTGTTTTTTTTACAAAAATTTTTTTAAAATAGATTTTTTTCTCGAAAAAATCCATTATTAAGCTATTATAAGTTTGCTACTATATAATAGCCTGTGAAATTCCCTTTACAATGAAATATAAAAATGCACAGTTTTATGTTTTAAGGTATTTTTTTTTTAATTTTTTCTAACTTGAGGTGCGTACAGTTTTCCCGAAAGCCATAGTTTTCTTGGCAATAAGTTTCTCCCAGGTGGCCGGCCTTCGGCCGGGCGCTAAAAAAATAACCCTCATGGGAGTCACCACCACATCAGGCAACAGTCAGGTGTGCACAGTATTTTTTGTTCAAATCCATAGTTCCAAGCCATAGTTTTCTTGGCAATAAGTTTTTCCCAGGTGGCCGGCCTTCGGCCGGGCGCTAAAAAAATAACCCTCATGGGAGTCACCACCACATCAGGCAACAGTCAGGTGTGCACAGTATTTTTGTTCAAATCCTTTCATAGCAGAAGAGCGTTCTTAAGCAAAACCTTCATAAGCGCTTTTTCAATACGGTGCTTTTACCTCAACTTAAATTTTATTATTAAAGCAAAATTACAGTTTCTAAATGTTTTATATTTCGTTGTAAAGAAAATTTCACAGGCTATAATATGGTTACAAACTTATAATAGCTTAATAATGGAATTTTTCGAGAAAAAATCCGTTTTTAAAAAATTTTTGTAAAAAACACAAATTTTCGCTTATAACTCATTATTAGTAAAAATTACATATCTAATGTTATACATTAATCGATAGAGGAAGAAAATACCTTTCATATGACACCTATATCGTTAGAATCGGTTGATTATTTATTGAGTAATTCGGATATATAACTGGGACTTTGGGGGCGGACCACGCCCTCTGTGAATGTTTCCGGGGCAAAATTTTAAGTTTGTTAGAATAAGAAAATGCCCCTCTTTCCGATAAAAGGAAAAAATTATTTTTTTAAGAGGGTGTGGTATTCTGCATTTAAGCCCTAATTTTGTTTCCATATTTATTTTACTAAAGCAAAAACTTTAAGCTGAAATTTATTACAATTTCGAGCTAGCCCATTTCTTGTAATGCTTTTAATTTTTGTTGTTTTTTCCTACAGTGTACGAAATTGTTTGACTGGCAATACCCACTTAGACTCACCACACTTTGCACGACGTGTGTGGCAATTCCTCTTTCTCCAAAGTTTCACCAGTTTTCACATATAAAACATATTTAGCGTGAAAGAAATTATAAAAAAAGAATTATACATAAACAAAACTAAAAACAATAACTTTTAAACTTACATTCCGTTTGAGGATTTGTGCTTCAACAAGTGGATTACGCAGAAAAGGTGATTTGGGATACATTGTTTCCTCGTTGTAGCTCACACTACAAATGCCAAAGCACACAATACTATAATACAACTTGTAAAAAAATATAAATGGCGCAACTATTACCAAACACAGTCAATATAAATAAAACTGGTTAAAATTATAAGAAAATGCACGACTTGTCGCCATTAGTGTGCTAAAAAGCCACAATCGGGTTTACATGAAAAAAAAAGACTCGCCAGTGCTCCCCGCTTCTGTCATACAATTTGTACAAATTCACCACACCACTTTTAGCTGCACGTACCGGCATTCCATGACTTGCTGTTGCCATTTTCCCCTTTTTTACTGCTCGACAGTCCACATTTTGACTTCCGTATGGCAACGCTTTCCTGCTCTTGCCTCATGCTTATTCGTTTTGACATTCATTGATCGTTGCATGCATTCGTACACGACGTGGCAGCTTTACATCGTCTACTTCACTACGACCGGGTCGCGCACAACTGCTGTACTACACCAACCAACAGCACATCTATCGACATCCGTCAACTGCAGCGCTATAGCGGCATCTCGCTTGCAGCTTGTAAAAGAGTGGTGAATAAGTGTTTTTCGTCGGCAAGTGCTAGTGGTGGTGTTCGTATAATTGCTCTGTGATTTTCTGACATTTCCAGGCAGAATTTCGACAAAGTTCTGCTAGTACTTGTATAATTTTGATTTATTCGATTGGTGCGTATTAGAATAAAATGAAATTAACATAATTTGTATACGTGTCGATGAGAAAATGCAGTGTAAACTTTCGGCAGGATTTTGACCGCAGTGGTGCCGCTTTCATATTCGTAGAAAGAAAAACTTCCGCTACATAAGATAGCCATTTGTCCTTTTCCCTTGACTGGACTGAGCGTGTAGCTATCTCTTGTGTGGTTGCTTTGTACGTAGAGTTGATGTGATGTTAACAATGTTGCCACTTGAGGAAATTGTATTCAAAAATAAATTGACTACAAGTGCAACGATAGTACATTTCTAGCATTAGCACGTTAGTAAATTGCATATAAAACTGATATTTGTTGACTGGCTTGCTTTCGCTTACTAACTCGCATATATTCGGGTTTGGATGGTTAGTCAAAAGTGTTAGCAACACTGTTTTTCATTGCTGTCGTTGCATTCGTTTTCGTTCGCTGTCGTTTTCACCATCGTGATTTCTTGCTGTGAAGTGAATTTCCCTGCATAAGCGAGTCCGGTAAAAAGTGAAACGTCTACTGCAGAAATTTTAATAAAAAGTAATTGCATTGTATTTAAGCGAGAAAGTGTTTATTAAGGCGACATTGGTGTCCTAGTGCAGCATTAAACAGTAGTTGGCTAGCAAGAAATGTAAAAGTAACAGGGAAGCGAAACATTTGCAGTGCAAACAGAAAAACCAATCGGATTGTGGAGTCAGCTTGTGTCCTATACGAAGTGTGTGTTGCACTTGTGTTGCTGTTATTCCACGAAATCGCTGCGCTAATTTCGTTTACACATAGCTATTTTGTGGAAGTGGTCCATTTCTGTACGAAAAAATTTATACATCGATCTGCGCTTTTGCTGTAGTGATTTTTCTTTTCAAAATGTTTTTTCATGTTTCTTTGGCCTTTGTCTAACGCCGCGCATACGCTATTTTCTTTTTTTTTTCGTATTATTATATTCTTCGAGTGCGGGCATTGTGGGGTCGTAGGTGTGTTTCTTCATTTTCATTTCTCGCCGCTTTAGCATGCCATTCCATTTTCATGACTCGTAGCACAATTTCACCACTCACACATGAGTGAAGTCGGTTGCCGCTGACCGTCAAATTACGTTGCCGTCATCATTCTTGGTGTGGTGAATAAGCGCCATGGTTGCGCTGATTTTTGCTATTTGCTCCCGCACTCCACACCGTACATCGGATTCCTTCCTTTCGTGTTCGTGGTGCATTTGACGTAGGGTGGTGCTAGCCGTTCTGCAAACGAAAAAAAATAGTGGCACCAGTTAAAAGAAACCGAAATTACGGATTTTCATTAAAACAAAAAGTAAGAATTATGTGTGCAAAAAATCGTCAACTTTAAAAGTGTGGAAGCCACGAAAATCAGCAGATCATTGTATAAAAAAAAATATTGCATCCGATTGACTTCGCAACTTTGACGACTCACCGGCCGACCCCTCAACCATCCAACTCAGCAGCGGTGGTAGCGGCAACGACAGCACGCCAGCAAGTTCACTTCTGTTTAATTTTTTGTTTCGTGATTGTTAGAAATGCATAGGTTTTATATTAAATTCAATTATATTTTCTAGATGGAGAGTTTTAGGAACTAATTTACACACATTCACTGACTGGCGACGGTGCCATTGCCTTGCGGTGCCCTCCGCCACCATCTTCCGTCCGCCCAAGACGTCGCAGAAAGCCACATATCCCAAGTGCGACTCTCAATGTGCGAGCACTGCTGACTCACTCGCGAATTTCGTACTCTCTCCACGACCGCCACGCCACCGCACCACTCGCGCGTCACTCCGTTCGGTTTTTATATTTCGCATACATGAGGCTTTAATTGTAATTCCCAGCTTAATGCTTAATTGTTTTTCAGTTCCCAATTTCTGGCAGTTTCCGTAAATTTTAAATTTGTGTATGAAACCCCACTCTGACCTTCAGTAATTTCATTATGTGATATTTTTAACGATCATATATGTGTCTTATCGATTAATTGTTAGCTTATCAACAAGAAAAGCACTCTAATCTGATTAATCTTCCTGAAGGAATTAACGACTGACCAATGCAGAACTGGGCTTCCGATGCAGTATCCATTCGTTTTGTTGCAATTGTCAAATCATATTATTTCTGCAATTAGAAAATATTGAATTTAGACATCAGGCTTAATTTTTTACTGCCGCGAAATGCGAAAGTCAGAAATTGAACAGTTTGGAATAGAACTTTTTGTACCAGTCTTTGAGGCAGTCCTAAAACAGTTCAACTAAAAGACGTTCTGGCTTGCGGTTTCCTTGTGAATTACACTTTACTGTAATATTAAATTAAAAAAAACATGTTTAAACTTCACCAGCACTGTTGCTGATTGCCTACGTTGCCATTAATTGAATAATACAATTGCAGCGTGTGAAGCGAATTTATTTTCGTAATTAATTGGTAAATGTGCATGCATACAACGCAGCAAGATTGCATACAAATTAATGACAATGGCACGGAAGTAACGCAATGCAGTACAATTGGCTCCAAATCGACAGACATGTGGCCACTAAGTGATAATAGCAGACAAGGCAACAGCAACAGTTAGTGACAGTGACAGTGACATGGCCGCATAAGATATGTGGCGCAGATCATTGCTGTCAGTCGCTGCCTATTGTGTATACACTCTCAGACAGTCTCAACTAAATGACTAAACTATACTTCCAGCCTTGCCGCTTGCACCTTAGTGTTACGGACATTATGCTCCCAAATGCTGCCTTCTTGCAACATACATTGGAGTGGTCCATCCTTGTATAGAAACTGAAGACATACTTACTGATCATTAGTGTTGTGCGCTGTGAATTACCACGCATGCATACTGCCTGTTCAATCGTCATATTGCGGTTGAACAACACCGTCATGCATCCAAACGTTATCACTCTTTTCCACACACTCGCACGCACGAACGCACATAAGCACATGTCGCTTTAGTGGGTCTGCCTGTGTCTGCGTTTGTCTTTCTCTTTTGCTGGCCTGTTTCTTTCGGTCTAGCGATTTAAACAAATTATGACACAATTTTTGCATGGCTCTGTTAATCTTTCGGGCTGCGATGCTTTCAATTGAATGTCGCAACCCGTTTTATATTTTTTTCTCCGTGTTTCTTTTCAACCTGGCACACATTTTAAATATTATGCAAATAAGCTTTAAAACTGTTTCGCATAGTTTCAGCGCTGAACTTAACATCAGCTTTAATGTTAAGTATGCTTGGTTCGGCATCACCTTAACAACAAAGTGAATGCCCTTCCATTATTGCAGCAACCCACAGCACTTGCAATGGTTTTACAATTTTTGCAATCGTTTATATACGAGTAGAGTGGCTGTATTTAAAATTTTCGTTTTCTTTATATTCCACTTACAGTTTCTCTCACAAATATCCGAGTGCAGCTATTGTCGGTGTGCCGAAACTCGGATTGCACACGTACAAAACAATTCCAATAAATCTTAATTACATCCCAGCTCTCGACGCTCCAATTGAAGTAATCGTTTTAAGAATACAAGCAACAACAACAAAAGCAGCAAAATGGGGAATATGTTTGCAAATCTGTTCAAAGGGCTCTTTGGCAAAAAGGAAATGAGAATATTGATGGTCGGATTGGATGCCGCTGGTAAAACCACAATTTTGTACAAACTCAAATTAGGCGAAATTGTTACAACGATACCTACCATTGGTGAGTAGTGTCTGATTTTCACAATCATTATCATTTCATTATGCTTATTTGTTCTGTAGGTTTCAACGTCGAGACTGTAGAATACAAGAATATTAGCTTTACAGTATGGGATGTGGGCGGTCAAGATAAAATTCGTCCACTGTGGAGGCATTATTTCCAAAATACACAAGTAAGTATAAATACAATCAATCAATTGTTCAGTTGCACTTTCATGATGATAACGACTCTCAATGATTCATTAATGATTATACAAGTTTTTATGTTTCAAGACGGGGCTGATTTTAAATTGATTTCAATCATTTCTATGCATTTTTTGTTGGATAATTCTTAACAAGGAAACACGTTTCTTTTTCTTTTCTTTTGTGCTTATATCACTGCACTAGGGTCTTATTTTCGTCGTTGATAGCAATGACAGAGAACGTATCGGTGAAGCGAGAGAGGAATTGATGCGTATGTTAGCTGAAGACGAACTCAGAGATGCTGTTTTACTAATATTCGCTAACAAACAGGTATGTGTATTTTTGACCTATCGGTAGCATATAATTATCAAAATTCGAAAATTATATCATGCTTTAAGTTATAATAATAAATTAGCTCAAGCACATGTTGACTTGAAGCCGAACTTTAAATAAAAGTTTTTAGTGAAATAAGTCAGTTAATAATGATAATAGTTTGAGGTTGTGTAGAATATGTGGAATTTGTAAGAAGAATAATTTGAATGGTGATTCGATAATGAAAATATCGCTAAAATTATTCTTGAAACAGCTACTTAGTTAATTGAAATTAGCTGTCAGAAAACAACTATGGAACTAAATTAAATTTGTTGCCAAGTGCCAAACGTTTGTGGCCAGCTCAAGTGTATTGTATGGCGCTCAGCTACAGTTCAATCCAGTTAAACGACAGTATTACTGCTTTAGCTGTGAGACTTTGTTCTAAATTCTCAATAATATGGAGGAAAATAAGCTACAAATCTACATAGCTACGTCTAAATTGAATTTTAGAACTTTGAATTTATAGTTCTTTATAAGATTTTACATACAAAACGAAATGTGTTACATCGCAATTCACTAAATAGTAGACATTTGTTTTCAACGGACTAGAAATTTTGTCAAGCACAACATTGATTGCTTGCTGTCCATTAAAATATGTATGCGTATTATACATAACTATGCCATATTGTGCACTATTGTGTTATCGTTGCGCACAATGTGCTGAGATAAGTTCTTTGCTGATAAGCAATAACACAAACATGTAGTGAACGTATGGCAATTCATAAGTGGCATATTGCCTCTTTGTTGCTGGGAACACAATTTATTCATAATAATAATTAACCATAGATAAATTTATGCATTTTTGTTATATGTATTTTCATTGCTATTTTGTTGTGATTTCTTACAGGATCTGCCAAATGCAATGAACGCGGCCGAAATTACCGACAAGCTCGGTTTGCATTCACTCAGAAACCGTAATTGGTACATACAGGCGACGTGTGCAACCAGCGGCGATGGTCTCTACGAGGGTCTCGATTGGTTGTCCAATCAACTTAAGAACGCTAATCGCTAAATATACATACATATATATATATATATAAAGAAAACAAAAACACCTTTTTGATTTAAACATAAAGTAAAGTTAATGAAAATTTCAATAAAAAGAAACAAGCAAACGAGAGAACGCAAGAAAACAGATACAGAAGAATCCAACCAACAAAAGGCACCCTTCTATTGCTACCCTCCCCCCATAAAGAAAACAATAAACATTAGCAGAAGCGAAAGAGTTAAATTGAATTCGTGAACGACGAGGACAAAGCGAAAGCGATAGAGGACAACCGTCGACAGTGTAGCAAAGTTTTCGGCAACAAAAACAAATTAAAGATAAAAACTAATTTGAGACCACAAACTACAGAAAACAACAAAAAAAAAAAAAAATCACCCGCTGTTAAGTAAACTTAAATTTCTATTATATATAATTCTATGTATATGTATTGTATGTTAAAACAAGAGAACAACAATAAGAAACGCATCATCAACAACAACAACTAGAAAAGAAAATGAAATGAAAAACAAGGACTACAAATACGGCATCCACTTCTAAGTATAATTATTTTATCTTTTTAATTTTATTAATTGTAATTTCTATAAATATTAATTTCAATTGTTTGTCGGCCAATCAACAACAATGGCAACACATTTACACACACAGATAAACATGCTCTTTATATAATTGAAAATGATAAAATAATAAAATGTAACAAACAAACCAACAAAAAATGGTAAAATACAACAAAACATTCGAGATTTTTGATAAAAATTCCAAAAGACGTACCCCCATTCGCTGCTCCCCCTACAATTTCCACTGGCTAGACGAGCAGACACTATAATTACTATTATTATTACCTAATTACTATTAATGCGTAAATAAAATGGAAACCTTACGAAATTAAGTGAATTATATAAAAAAAAAAATGAAAACAAATATTCGATGTTGTCCTTGTGTCTTTCTCAGTTCAAACATTTCCCTACTGCTGCTGTTTGCTCTCAAACTCAAATTGACATCTACACGCGACCATGATTCATTGGCGCGTGATTATGTGTTTCTGTTTACATTCTGTGTTTGCAAAAACCACTGCTTGAGGCCAATGCAAATCGGAATGCAGCAACGAAATAAATAAGGTACTAAATTTTGCAGACTACACAAATAACCGTCAAAGTTATCTTTACTGAATAAGTGAATAGAAAATTGAGATCTGGCACCACGTTTATAAAGCAATGTGTAAAATATATATAGATTGAAAAAAAGTCCAGCAGGCATTATGTAAGTAAAAACCCGATGGCGAGCAAGAGGCGTGCATACATAATAAACATTTGCATATAAGAGTAAAGAAAAATACAGTCATGTGGGAACTTAATGTTGGCAGCGTAATAAAATTTTTTTAATATCGGAACGAACAATGTTAGAAGATAGCACTTGGCTTAATTGCTGCTTAAAAAGACTTGCTATGCTGACAAAGAGCCCTGAGTGGGTCCTTTGGTTGCAAATTTCCTCGTTTCCCAGCAATTTAGTATCTTGTGTGAGAAATCATACGCGAAAAGATAAACCTGACGCAGAGTAAGTCTTATATTTCACCCAAAAGATGCGCTTGCACGTATGCATCAATATTATCACCCGGAAATATCCTAAAAAAGGAGGCCTTCGACAGGATGAAAACCGTATGGCGATTCTAAAAAGCTTGATTTGAGATTTGAAAACGTAAGCGTTTGGTTAAACTGCAGTCTCTAAAGTACCATCAGTATGTGCTAGTAAGGAGTATCTCGACATTCAGAGTAGTGACGAACTGTGCCTATTACCAATAGCGTCCAGTCTGCACTCGCAAGTTGGCCCTATTTCTAGTTGTGGTAAAAGGATTGCGAAGGCCTTTGAGCCTTGACTGACGCTACAGATTCAAATGGCTTCATAAATATTTCAATGCGCTGCACCGTTAAGACACCACAGGACTAACATGCAGCTCTGTTTCAAACGCCGTTAAGGCATTTTAAATCGCTTTCAGCGCGCTTGAAGACTTCAAGAACTAGTCAGCAGTCTTGGTCATTCTGAAATGCTTAAATTTTTGCTGGGCACTGTTTCGTGCCCAGCTGTTTCGTAAGGTCAGAGCATATCAATAGGGAGCTATGCAGGTTCAGAAGAAATTAATTGATCATATAAATTGTCAGTAATGTTCGGTCAAATCTTTTTCAAAAATTAATTTCTGCAATACTGTTAGAAGAGCACAATCACTCAGTATTCAATTATTTTTCTAAATTTATAATAGGTTTGAAATGTATCTTTTTTTATTTTTCTGTTAATTTTGTCCTTAAGAAATAGTTCGTTTTCGTTCGTTATACATTTTATTATACCATCCGCAATGTCTATATTTTTTAATTTCTCTAAATTTTTTTTGATAATATTTTTTATTGTTTTAAAGTTAGTTTTTACTGCTTCATAATTGAATGCAACCACTAAGCAAATAAATTTGCTTAAATTTATATTTGCTTAGTGATACAATATATGATATATTTGCTTAAATAAATTATTTGCTTAGTGATACAACAGATTAGTAATTAATTTCCCACACGAAACATGCAGACCGCCCGGTATCACCTCATATGGTGAATGTTTGCAATTTCACCACATCGCACTCAAGTTGTCAACGATTGTGCTTGACGTCTGTCAGCCGCTGCTGTCATTCGCTGTCTATGTAGTAAAATCCACTTCAATTGCGTGTAGGAAGAAATCGAAATTGGAGTATTACATACCTAATTAAAATTACATTAATTTAAAACCAAACAAGAAAGCTCAACTAATAGAAGATGTCCACAAAACAAGCGGCAAAAAAGTGCAAATGGGCGCTGGACTTTAACAGGTACGTGTAAAACGTTCTGATGGCAGAAGTGAATTCTTTCAAGGAAAAAATTTAAATGAGTTTTGCCCAACAGCAGAAATATTGAATTGCCCTCGCCGCCGGGCTATAATCCCTCGGCGCTAGTCAATCACACGGAGGTGGTGCGCGATCAGCGTTTGGTTATTAAAAAGTCGTGGGATCTGGCGTTGGGTCCACTGAAACAGGTGCGCGAAACACAATTTTCCAAAAATGTGCAGTAATGCAAAAGCAATAATCACTTGTTTTAGATACCCATGAATCTGTTCATCATGTACATGTCGGGCAGTTCGATTTCCATTTTCCCCATAATGATGGTCGGCATGATGCTGATACGACCGCTGAAAGCGATGTTCTCGACGCAGGTAACGTCGAAGATGGCCGACGGCGCACAGGGCAGCGGCCAGAAATTGGTCTACTTTCTGGGCAATCTGGCGAATGTGGGACTGGCGCTGTACAAGTGTCACAGTATGGGACTGTTGCCGACACACGCGTCCGACTGGCTGGCATTTGTGGATCCGCAGACGCGCCTCGAGTATTATGGCGGCGGGGTGTCGTTAATATAGAAAGCACAAAAATAAACGTGTGTAGTTTTTTTGTTTTACACTTTTTATTCAAAATTTAGAACTATAAATTTTGCAAATTGTCAAAGCCGGATAAAGAGAACAAACTAAAACAAAAATCATTTTACAATGCTTGGTTCACATGATAAATTGTGAATTGGAAAAAAATACACATTGTTTTGTAATTTTGTCTAAACACTTCAATTTACAAATTTCTTGGCGTTCTTCTTCATATCGTATACAAGTTGCTCGGCTGGTGTTCTAGAGTGAAGAGAAAAATTAAAGAATTTGCATTACAATTAGAAAATGTCACTAGTTATAGTCAATGGGATGATGTTAGTGAAAACAGTTAATAAATATTTATATTTATGGTAACTATTGTAACAGCAGCATAGATAAATATGCTAAAATCGAGCAAACAGCAGATTGTAACTACGGAACAAGGGGACAGACAGCTTATAAAGTGGTAGAGTATGAAGTGTAGTGGAAATAAATACAATTTTGCATTTAATTGTTGTTTATTATACTATAAATGCTATAAGGTGAGTAGTGCTTGAATGGAATGAAAAACTGCCTTTAATACATTTTTTGGGGAGAGGCAAAATGGAAAAAGACAATCATTTCTGAGATTAATCGAATACCAAATGATTGCTAAAAGCCCAATACAGATGTCTGATGTGAATAAAATTTTGAGCTTGGTGCATAACTGCGGCAGGAGTTGGCACTCAGCTTTTAGGTCACTTTTACTCTCAACAGAAAGAAGAGCACAATTACCAGGATTTTTCGATTGTAAGGAGATTGTAGCTCTCGTTATCCCTGAGAATTACTGATCAACCTAAGGAAATCCTGCGTGGCAGGGGAACGCTGCTTTTTTTATTATCCATCGCACACTATACGGATTCTTCTAGTGGAGTTAAGTAAGCGCGTTTCACTGTAAAACTGCCCACCTAGTCCATCACGCGACCCTAACGATTCGGTTGAACTTTGGTCTCGTGGCATGCAGACGCTATGAAAGCCCAACGTGCATCCTTTGACCCACGAAGCGCCCTGTCTAACAAAGCTCTTTGCTATAAAAAACACAGCCGACACAGCAGACATAACTTTATTGATTTTTTATATTAATTAATTAATAATTAATGTTTATACATTATATATATTTGTAAACCAATAAATGGCAATGTAATGCGTAAATTTAACGCATTTAGATTGATTTGAACGAGTAGTAGAATGAATTGTTTACACTATTTGTGGGGGAATATATTGCTTATACAGTGACTTTATTACGTTCCACTATTTAAAAGTATAACTTCAAAATTGTGTTATAAATATATCAGTTGGTAATCGGCATATAAACATGGAAGTCAGATGGAAGGCACATTGAAGTTGAAAGCAATGCGGAAACTTCCAATGTAGCCCTTGCGATTGCATGTTTTCGCCGACTGTTTGCAGTTTCAATGCGCATTCAATTCAGTTTTTTGAAATTTTGTACAACGGGTTTGAGAAATCGAATAAAAATCCTGTACACATTTTTCACTTTTTAATTTTCTGGAGTTCATCGAGGGTGGGCAATTGCTGCACGATAACTATTTTCCGTTTTTTTTTTTTGCTGGGTGCTCTTGAATATTGGCAAATGGTATGCATCGGGTTTGCGGTGTTTGGGGGCCAGAACGGGGTTTGCTTGAGTTTAATTTGGATGGCAGACGAGCGTCGTAGCGAGCGGATTACGAATCGTTACATCGTCAGGACATGGCGGACACGCAATTTTCAGCGTGGCTTAGGTGATACTGGGTTTTCATTGCTTACATTTTGGCTGGGACAACAATTTTCGGGGCTGATTATGGTCAGGGTTTTTTATTTAGGGCAGCGAATGGAAAGAAAACATAGACGTTGATTAGCATCTTGACTATTTAATTGCTTTTTATATACTGTTTTGTCCGAAGATATTAAAACGGAAAAGGAATAAAACAATATGTGCAATGTGTTTGCTTTACAGATTTTTTCCTTCTTTAAGATTGTTTATAAACTACTCTTAGCGCTTATGTGTAGTTAATAGAGTGGAACCGAGCGAAATACTCGACTGAAGTGTTTTATCCTTAGAGTTAGAGGTGGTGATGATGATTGAGTAGAATGGGACATTTACTTTTTGCGATGCTCATCGGCGTAATCTTTAATCTTGTCGATTAACTTGCCGGGCTCGTCGACGCGCGGTACCTGCAAAGATGAGAATAGTTTAAAATTATTTGAAATTCAAATTTACTTCAATATGACAGCCGCAGCTTACCTCATAATTTTGACTAATGTAGATCCCGGTGTATATACCAGCGCTAAAAGTCAGCTGCAATTAGAAAAGTGGTTTTTTATAGCTTACAGAAATGCATAGCAATCAATACCGTTGGTACAGCCAATGTGAACATGCACCGAAACATCGTTTTTGAGCAATTTTGTGGTTATCCCAAAATGGTGTTATTTGAAATTTTGTGTTTTTTATTACATAGAATTTTGAATTTCGACGACAAATAAACAGAAATATTTTCCAAAAATTGTCTTATTTCAATTTTTATTCATTCAATTGCTACTGCTGCGTTGTTGTTGTGTCAAGTTATTGCCTAAGGTGAGTGAAATAATGCATGAAACAAGTGCATCGATGGCAAAAGAAACAGATTTGATTGCGTGGTCGTGGTTGATAGTCAATCTTTAGCTCGCATAACTTAAATGGATGCAATAAAATCGAATATGTTAATACCTGACTATATAGTTTGAATGTAGAATTTATCGATTTGGCTTGTGATTGGCCAGAGATTGATCAGAGATTTTTGCGAATTTTGATAGCAAAAATTCCAGTTTTCATTAAATGAACTTTATCTGAGAACGTTCAGTAAGCTCTCAAGAAGCCAACGCAATTCAAACCTCAAAACCAAGTGATTGCCGATACCCAATGTTAGGTTCAATAAACCTTTAATGTTGAAGCTTGAAGCAGCTCAAGCAACGACACCCAATGGGTAGAGTATAAATTCTGAAACAGGAGAACCATCAAATTATTGGAGCTCAATTCATATACGTAGATAAGAACTTCAGAAACACATCCCACGTTTTTATTTATGTTTCTTTGGATACTCAGACTAAACTGGGTAGAGGGTAAGTAGTAAGTTGATAAGGAGTGGAGTAAGAGTGGGTAAGGGGTCAGTTGATCTGCTAGCCCTATTTGCTTAAAAATGCATACAATTTGACATAAAGTTGCGATTAGATTGGCACAGAATGATGCTAATTATTTTGAAGTGCTTTTGACCGGCATAGGAACTCTGAGCAGCAACAGGTTTCGTCGCATCAAAGGTCAGTTTTACCCTATGCGACCGTACCGTACAAATATAAATTAGTGTATGCCACAAAATGCATGTGTTTTAGTTAAGAAACACTTAACATTGTTTTTTGCGGTTATCGCTCTTCCAAACCGGATTTTCAACGAGCCGCTTCAACTGATATATCTGTAAAGGCTTTTCAGCTGTGTTACTCCATCCACCGCTCCACTGGGGAACTGGTTTCCAGCATCGTTACTTTATCGACATTAGTTTGTCGAAAGGTCTATATAAAGGCCAAGGGCGGATTCTAACAAATATTTGGGGGCTTTCAAAATGTAGTTCTTTAATATTCATAAAATGCCTTTTCATTTGTATGTAGTTTTAAAGTCGATCCTAATATTTTGGATCGCCCGCGCCCCCCTGAATCCGCCACTGATAAAGGCTAATAATACAAGTGGCTCGACAATCATTGCTTATTTTAAACTTCTTTCACCTCAGTTTTAAGATAATCTCTGATCTTCGCTTTGTTGTTTTTGCAAACAGCACGTGCCAAAAATGTATGCGATAAGACTCCTGCCATCTCGCACCAGTCACTGATCGGCAGGTACTCAACCTCACGTCAACGACACTCATTGTGTGTCTGTGTGGGGCAAATGAACTCTGGCCGCGTTCAAATCTTCTCCAATCAACAGTGCACCGCTTGACAAATATTGAAATGTATTCTTTTGTGTTATATAATGTGTAATTAGAATTTAAGTATTGGAATTTTTGCAAACGCTTGAACTATTTCGTAAGCGTGCGGTTCCCCTCTACCTGGCGCTGGTCTATGACGCATTCAGGACCAAACGCGAATGTGTGCGTAAACCATTTCAGTACCAAGAAAAAATTCTTCAGCGACACAACAACGAAACATGCCAAATCACCTAATCTCAAGAATGGCAGATAGTTTTTTGCCAAATCTTCATGACGACAACGACCACAACATCAGCGCAACAACAACAGCAACAGTGCGCATAGAATCGAATACAGGCAGCTAGTCGTCGCATTGAGCAGAGGCTCGATTTCCATGCAAATTGACAACTTACCAAAAATTTAAACATGTCGAAAAATCCGAAGCTATCGTACGCCACTTTGAAGAGTTTCTTAAAAACTGACGAACGCACGAAAGCGAAATGAAAATGAAAGCAAAGCAAACGCCAAACAGCAACAACAAGTTTTGGTGCGCGCTCGAACAGCTGATTGTGGGGAACAGGCAGCGTGCGAGCGAGACGACAACACAGATGAATGACAACAGCAAACAAATTCTTCTGTGGGGTACGTGGGGTAGATGGTCAGCACTTTTGGGGACAAATGTTTGCTTTCTCTTGTGTAGTTGTTGTTTCTTATGCGCGGGGTGCACTCACTCGGCCGGCGTTAGATAATCGCAGTTGAAAACAGATACGGAAACCACTTTGCACTTGTTTTGTTGACAAACACAAACGTGCCAGCACCAATGAGAACAAAATTAAGCAAAATATTTGTAAAACTCAATTAAAAATAACGCTTTTGGAAAACGGTAATTAATGCGAATTTGAAAATTGCGTACTCAGACGAATAGTGCGAAAGGCAAAAGCTCCACACGAACACTGTAAATAAACTATTTTGATTTTGGCTGCGTTCAGATAGTCGCCTTCACGATCGATGAATATATAATTAAGTCTTCGTGTTGTCATTAGCGTGCAAAAAAAAAATAGCGCTGCTCCGAGTGACGTCAGTTTTAATTATAAACAGTTTGACTGTGGCCACCATCGGCAGATTTTGGTAATGTGGGCATGGTATGGTATATGAAACACTGTGCAACAAGAATTTCCAACTCAACAAAATCCATTGTTTGGCTAAGATAAAGCATCATTATTGAATTGGCAAGAAGAACGCACCTAGCCAACCTGAACTAAAGTGCCAAATACTTCTAAACTATGATGACTGTTGATTTAGGCGATGTGGTGTGACCAGTTGTAGTGGCACTAGGATTCGTTGTTGATCTCTGTGTATTTTTTACTTTAAATGTTGTTACAGTACATGTTAAATCTTTTTCAATAAAGAAAAAAGAGTTTTTAGTTCCGAGTACATAGTACAAATTCCATAAAAATATAGAATTATATAGTGCAAGAAATATATATTATTTTAATCGGCACAAGTACAAAAGTTGCTTTAAAAGAAAGTTTTAATTATGAAGAAAATTTTTGCTATATAACAATATCCTTAAAAAAAACAAAGTTAGGTAAATGAAATTTATAAATGAATTTTCGTTCGTTCATAATCGAAATAAAAATCGATAAAATATAGGGACTCCCATTTTTTCATTCTGTAATAAAGGGAAATAGCAAAAGGTTAAATGTTTGTCATTCATACGTTTTTTTAAATTCTTATTGATTTAATAGAAGTCGATTGGTGGACAGCACTAACAATTGAGACCATAATTGTTCAATGTTTGGGATAAATCACACTTTATATGCAGAACCAGGCAGGTAAGGCATTACCAACAAATCTTTTAAATTATATAACCTAAAACAGGGCGAGGTAGATATTGAAACTAAACCCATTTTCAGGTTATTATAAAAAGCAAATATTTTGCTAGTTGATTTGCTTGTTGTGTTTAGTTCGATTTTGATACATATTTTAATCTTTGGTTAATTTTCATGTATATTTAAGCACATACCTATCTACCTACTTACCTATACATACATATGTATCTACGTGGTACATACTCGTATATTATTTGTGGTGAAATTCAAATGAAAAATTGCATACTGTTTTCTCTATTTTTCGGCCAATGTTTATGTATATCCCTGTTTTAGGCCTCTTTCAATTTTGTTCAAGGTTACAAGCCAGGCCAAGGAAACATCGTCTTAGCCTGCCATACATGTTTTTTGTTGTCTTTAAAATTTTGTTTTTTGCGCAGACTTTACAAAAATGCCACTAACATTGGACACACTGCATGGTGATTGTCTGGAGTGCATTTTCGCTCACATAAAGGACCTGTCGACGCAGCTGCAAGTTGCGCGCGTATGTCGTCGCTTCTATGAGATCATTGCCCGCAATTGGCAGCGCCAACGCACCTATCAGAAACTGAATCTGACGCTATGGCGCGAGTGGCTGCCCAACGCTGTCGATTTACAATACTTTCTGTGCACTGTGCGGCCCAGTCTGACGGCAGTGGAGGTGCGCGATCAGAGCCTTGCTGCATTTCTGTTGGACTTGCAAACGCTGCTGGCACAGCCGGATGCAGATAGCAACGGATGCCACTTGCCGTGCGTGCAGCGTTTCGACTTGGAGGATATGTTGACCGATAACTGTGCGCTGGATGAAGATGTGGGCGCGTTAGCACAGCTGCTGCCCAATTTGAAAACGCTACGACTGAGTGCGCCATTAAGCGGCCGTTACATAACCAACTTCCGGCAGCTGACAGAGTTGTATCTGTATGTGCCACAGGAGAAGCCGTTCGAATTGGAGGACGCAGAGCTGGCGCAGATTTGCGTGAAATTGAAGAATCTACAAGCGCTGGACGTGCGCAACTATGAGCACAGCAATCTGTGTGTGGCGCCGGTGGTGCATTGTGAGCACTTGAGCGTTTTAAAGTTGAATCTCAATGCACTGAAACCCATTTTGCAGGCTTTGTTGCGCATGCGCAGCCTGAAACGTCTCAGCGTGTTGCTGGACTATGCGGTTGATGCGTCGCGTATACAGAACGTCGACACGCACGATTACAAAATTTACGAGACTGCCGAGTTCTATGAAATTCTGCAAACGCAACGTGCTCGTCTGACCGGCATTGCAGCCGATCTGTATTACTTGCCGTTGCGTGCGGATTGGGTGAATGATTTGGCGCTTTCCGAGGGAGGCAGAAAGTTGCGCAAATTCGCCATTTGCAATTGTGATTCTAGCGCTGATGTGTTAGTACGCTGCGCCGATTCGATGGCGGCATTGGAGCTGCTCTGCGTTCGTAACTGGCCGCAGTTGAGCACTGCGCATGTGCTGCGCTTTGTGCGGCAGTGTCCGCGTTTGCAACATCTGGATGTCAGTTATTGCAAAAATATTGACAAGCAGTTGCTCCACGAAGCGTTGAACTTGTGGCAACAACAGCAACGCAACAAGCCATTGCAAGTATACTACTTGCTGAGTGGTCTCGAATCGGAAGTGGAGCATGTGGTAAGTGCTGCCAGCGGTTATATGTTACTATTTGGTGATAAAGTTAGTGCTTACAGGTGAAATTTATGATAACTCTTTTTCAGAATTCAAAATTTTGGCACTCACAAGAATTCATTAAATTCTCTGACGGCTTTCCACCCGACTCTGAAACTGGCCTCAGTTACATACAGCGTGGTTATGAGTTTGATTTTGAGTAATTTAATATAATGATTTAATTAAAATTTGCAAAATGATGTTTTTATTTCCTTGAAATGAGCAAATATTGATCAAATTGTGGCAAAATGGATTCGGTTAGCGAGCAGTTGCAATTTGATCAATCAGCAAGCGTGCTAGATGATCAAAAAATGCTCAAAAGTATAGAAAATACTTTGTCAAGTTTCTTACTTCTTACCATCATGAACTTTGATTTAATCTGACTAGTCTAATTAGTGAACGGTCTATCGCAAAGTAAGTAGTGAAGTTTTCTTTGAATGGCATGAATTCGATTTTCTTTTTGGCTTCGGCAATTGATGATCTAAAAGATTATCCTTAGAATTTAGATAATTAAAAATATGAACTTGCAAAGTGCATGAAATCGGAATGTTTAAACCAAAAACAAATGTAGGTATTACCCGAAAAATTATAAACCTTTACTGATTCAAAATTGCTTTAAGTTTTTTTAATTGCTTGCAAAAAGTTTGCCATTTATGTTACAATAAAACGTATTTTTTTATTCACAATTCTACGGAGCACTACATACACTATTCAGAAAAAGTTTGCGTACAGGCAAGTCTAAATTATGTTATCATCAATTTTGACCTCAAAAATCGGTTCTCTGCTTACCAAAACTTATCCACATTATTCTAATATGCCTTAAGGGGGTCTTCTGCTTACGCGCCCGGAATTTTAGTCTATTTTTGGAAATTAATTGTAAGGAAACTATACAAGATAATTGAAAATTTTTTTTTTTATTATTTTTGTACATGTTTAAACTTGAAAAATGACAAATGCCTTATGTGTGTGGTGAATCCTGCGCCTTTGAGAAGTGGTCAAACTAGTACTGACGAAAGTGTGCGAGTCAACTTTGTGGTATGACATCCACCCCCACAGTTGTCAGAAATGTGAAAAGTAAAATACATTTATTTTCAGTTTTACGTTGGCTGTGCTTCTCCGAGTACGATTTTTTTTATTTTTAAAATTTTTCAAATTATACGGTTTTTTGTGAAAAGTTGTATTTTCAACCACGTTTTTTGACCTGTTGAGGGTCATAAAAATTTAACAAAACAAAATTTCAAAAATCGTACTCGGAGTTTTATGAAGAAGAGAAAAAAAAATTAGTCAAATCCGATGAAAATTACTTGTAGAAGTCATACCACAAAGTATAAAAAAGGTGATTTTCGGGAAAATGCGTTTAAAGATAAAGAAATGCTCGAAACGGCTGGAGGTGGCTATGTTTCCGGCTTCGAAAACCCAAGAAGGAATGTGTTTTTCACGAAACCGTTTATAAGACGTATTCCTTATATCCTCTATATTCAAAAAATGCAAAACAAAAAAAATTGATTTTTTCAATCCGCGTAAGCAGAAGACCCCCTTAACTGCACTTTTTGTTGTGTTTTAGATGCATTAAAACAATAATTTTCCATATATTCGTATTTATTGACAATAAACTCACAAAACGATGCAGAATAAGTTAACGTTAAGTAAGTTAAGTTAAATAATAACGGGAATTTCCAGTTATGCTTTTTATTTTTATTTGGAAATTTGTATTCCATTGAGCAGTAAACGGACTTGTAAATTATTTTTAAACGTATATGTGCTTGAAATTATATAGAAAGCAATAGAACCCAAGCGAAAAAAAAATAAAAATGAATAAAAGGATAATCTTATTAAATCTTTCCCAAATTGACAAACAATTTCGTGAAATTAGAGGAACTTTTCGAAGAGCATTTCGCCATTTCGAAAAGCCATCTTGAATTTCGAAAAAACCAGAAATTCTTGCTTCTTTGCTACGATCTGGCCGTTTTCTTAAGCTACCCAAGCAATAGGATTAGATTGTTTTGCGATCAGTGCATCATAATCTTAGGCTAGTTGCATCCAACACCTTCAGAAATGTACAGAAATATTTTATAAATCGCAGTAGCAGTGCCTTTATAAGAAAAGTCATGAAAAAACATATTTCCCCTACATAATAGCATGTAAGAAGCCCATATTTAGCTTACTAACAAGGAGCACAGAATTGCTTTCGTGAAAGAGTCCATCAAAGAGTCTAGAAAACCGGAAGATTTATTATTCTCTGATAATGGTTTGGCATATTTGGCATTAAAAGACATCAACTAAATTGAAGAGGATTCAGTTAATAACAAAAATCTGACATTAACAGTAAAGCATAGCATTTGAAGGGGTGTGGTATGGGGCTGCATGTCTAGTAAAGGAGTGAGCAGGCTTTGTTTTTTTATTCATGAATGGTTCCAAGGGGTTATTTACATATTCTAAAACATATTCTGCAATCCAAGGTTTCAAAATTTTGGATCAGGTTCCAACATTTCTTTTCAACTTTACGATGACCTTGAGGCGCAATGCATACGATGTGAAGCTATCTTTGCTATTCACTGGCTCAAAAAAGTTGAAAAAGTTCCTCCCTAGTCACCTAACGTGCATTTAATTAAATATAAGTATAAGGGTTTACTTGAACTCTGAGCCCAACAACACTCCATCTTCAAAGATATAGTAAACAAATATAACAATTCAAGGATATAACAAAAGAACAGCTGAATAAACACATTATTTAATAAAATTTATACCGAAACTTCTGCAGGGAGTTCCAATAAGAGAAGCATTTTCAAAAAGTTATTAATTTTCGGACAAAACTTAGTTTACATTAAATGTTTGCTACATAACCTTGTCTTGTACGCAAACTTTTTCTGAGGTGAATTCATACCACATTTTGTTTTTGGCCCTTCTTTTACAAATTTGTCAAGTTTTTGTTATTATTATCTTGATAGAATAAAAGAACTAAGTTTATGGAAAAAATAAAAAATATTTTGTTTTTGAAAAATTACTTTAAGTGATTAAATTTTCATATGATAAAACTATATATGCCTTGTACACAAACTTATTCTGAGTAGTGTATATACTACGAAAACAATGCAACTCTGTGAATGCAATCAATTACCAAATATGAAACTCATTTCTCCACTGGACATCGTTTCAACAAAGTTGTTAGTGCCTACTTGTTTCCTATTGTTAGTGTTAGCTTTTAGTCGTTGTGCTGATTTGACTAAAGGTAAATGAAAACACTTTATTACTAAAACATGTTTATTACAGTAATCATATATAAACAAATATATTTACAATTATTAAAAAACCCACTTGTTAATAGTTTCGGGCATTGAAATCAACCTGACCTCTGAGGTCAGATATAGTAGTTACCGTGCATATCTCGAAAGGCAGCATATCGTTGCATATTGATGCAGTAGTACCTCTGTGCACGTGTTTTCATTTTGTGGTCACTTCCTGCGGCCTCATCGGCATTCTCCAACAATTTCAATGGTTAGTTTCCTCCCCGCAACTGCTTCGTCTGCGTGTGCCAGTAGTGCCGGTTGATATCTCTCTTAATAATAATAATCTTTAATATTTAGCTGTGGGCATAAGTAGAACATAATACAACATTATACGTCGCGCTACCAACATAATTGGGTTTCTGTTGCTAGTAAATTTAAACAAAAAGTTGAAAAATCAATTTTTTCTTTTAAATGTAATTGGTCACGTTTGTAAAAAGGCCACATTGCATATAATATAAAAAATTTAAAGTTTAATACAATCCCATACATTTTTCAGCTTCTTAAGCGATCTTTCCCTCCTAGCTTGAAGCATTTATTGTAGTTTATCCTGTTACAGTATGTACTATAATCAAATAAATACTAATAACTTAAATACAATTTTTTTATGATCTATAGATGCGTTTAAACTGAATCTTATGTACATAGAAACGAACATATACATATGTTAAAAACGTTGTGAGTACTCGACAAAGATTACGCTTCAGGCAACCATTCACATTGAAAACACCGTGTATAGGGCGTTTTTACAGCATATTGTGTTTTAATGATGTGAAGCTGCTCGGGTATAACGAATTTCTGAAAGAGAACCAAAAATGTTTGTGAGACCATTAAAATAACAAATGCACAACCTTAAAGCCGATTAAAGCCGAACAGTCGTAAGCAGTATGTGTTGACTGTTTGACCGCTCTTGAATTTCGCCATTTTTTTAAATGTAGGAATCAATTCCATAAAAGAATTTGATTAAGCTTCATACATACTAAAAGGATTACACCTCGACTTTAAATTTCAACCATAATAACTACCCACCTTCAAGTCGACTTTCGCAATGGCTGTGCGAGCGCAATAAAGTTGCAGTGGTCGACTGCGTCCACTCTCATTTATGGCGTTTACAAGTTTGTTTAAGAAATCAGCACTCACTGGCGTGTGCGATATGTTCAAAATCTCCAATTGTTCACTGTGGTAAATAAAGTTTAGTAAGCTTTCCTCGCTTTCCAAGCGTCCATGCATAAAGTGAAATTCGCGCAGTTGTTGCAAGCTCACTGCAATCTCGTGCATTTGTTCGTCCTCAATGTCGTCCTCGCTCATAACGAGTCGCCGTAAATTCGGCATTTTTTTCAAGCTCTCCAAGTGCTTGTCCCTGCTCCAGAACACACTGGTGAACATCATGGTGTGCATGCGCGATCCCAGCGCCAGCGCAATTTTACCCAACAGATACTCATCGTAGTCGCGTGTATACGAAATGATTTTTTGCATCTTTGGCATTTTTAATAAACCATCAATAATGATCAACAGATGATGATCGTCGATGTGCAGCTCCTCCAGCGTACTGCAGTCGGTAATGGCGTTCAGGCGTTCATTTAGCACCGTATTGTAGCCGTAGAACAACAGCGAGAACTTGCGCAATTTTAAAGTTTTAAAGATTTTCGCCAGATATTTCGTTTTTATTTCTTCGCAACTGCTCAAATCCAAATCGACGACATTGCGCATGGTGCAAATGTGTTTACCGGTCACATTGCTGAGCAATATAAGCTTGTTGAGCGCTGGAAATAGTTTGATTAGCAGCAGCACATCTTGATCGTTGATGCCTGAACCACTGTGCCTGAGATTACAGTCCAAAAAACGCATTTTGTTGAATGTGAGATTTTGCAGCAGCTTCAGTTGATGCGACTCCACGCGATCCATGTGCAACTCTTCCAGGCTGTGCTTTGCGTTCGCAAAGAATTCTACAAAATCTGCAGGCGACGTTTTGAATTTGGTTAGCTGGTCATGTGTGAGAGTGACAACTTTTTGCTGCCGCCATATGGTCTTGATTATATCAGACAAGCGTGCACAAAGGTGCTTCGCTGTCAATTGTTCGTCCAACGGCAGAAATTGACAAATGTGCTCCAGGCAATCGTCATTTAAGTCAAGTATGTGCAGCATCTGAAAATGGAAATGTGGTAGTGTAGTAAATTGGTTAAAAATGTCTTCTGGTGAGAATAAAATGGAGGAGATAAGGTGGGAAAGGATGTGGTAATGATGATTTGGAAATGGGTAGGTCATATCGAGTAGCCGAAAAAGTTTTTAACTATAGTGTTTCAATAGAAGCTCGCAGAAAATTGGTAGGTTATGTATGCAAAGTGCACAGTTAAACCAAAAGAAGCATAGAAGATGAACCATTTGGAATATTGAGTAGATATGAGCATACTATATTAGGTGATTAGGGCTGGTCAATAACTCTGATCTCCATATTTCATTTCTAAGCATTCAATAAAATATAATCAGTTTATTGCTACTTGTTGGCAATTGTGAAAAAGGCGAGGGGTAGACAGCAGGGTGGACTTCCCACTTGTTCCGATCAAACCGCCTAGTCCAATGCATTAGATTCTGATGTGCAGTCAGTGCAGGCCCTGACAAGGATTCCCCTACAACGATTTCCACCACAGTCATCTGTAGCTCTGTGGAGGAAGAGGACATTAATGTATAATTATTGTCTCTTTATTAAATAAACTCACTGAGTTTTTCACCATTCTGACCTCACCGAAATTTTAGAACATCCTACAACTGTTTGTTGTTCTGGTAGTGAGGTTGGTTGACATTCAGGCGAAATGATTTCAATGCACTTTTTAATTAACTTGTAAATAAAACTTTGATTGACACTAGTTTATAGTTTGATGCAGATTGTGCCAAAATACGCAATGAAAACACCGGCCGCTGTTAACAAATCAGCTGATAGCGACGCTAAAATGTGCATGCGGATGACTTCAACACTCAGCTGATGGTGGTGGTGCTCTAACAATCAGAATATTTCCTATTCATAATTTATGAATTTTGCACTCGCAAAACCATCCCCCTCTATGGCACTGCAGACAAGTTTTACTTTTTCAAATGTTTACTCACTGTTGATAGAAGCTTTTCTGTACGACAAGGGTTTTTGGTTAACCAGCGACCTGAAGTTTTACGTTGGCAATAAATGTAAACACATGACCAGGGTTGCAGGGTTGTACGAAAACACTTTGGCAATGCTGCAGTATTTGGGTTTCACTAATAGGAAAACATTCTTTTATACCGTGCACTGGCGTAGCAGGTTCAATTCACGTAGCGTAGCCGGGTCTAAGCTGGAGTTAGCTCAGCTCTAGCAGAAACTGACTAGGCTCATATAAAAATTTGTTGCATACAAAACTTTAGTACGAAAACATTTGACTTATTGAATATAATTCAAAGTATAGTGGAATTTCCATGATCTGTGAACATTCAAAAATAATCGGAACTTAATAACACTAATCTTAACTGTTAAATGTCCACATAACCTTTACTAACCTAACCTATGTTCATTCAATGTAATTAGGTCGAATCTAGCCTTGTCACTAACTGATATGTTGCATTTGGTATATATTTACAGATGCTACACTTGCTTGATTTGAATGACGATTGCCTGGAAAATATTTGCCAATTTCTCAACTTGAACCAACAGTTGGCCGTCAAGGACGTTTGCACACGATTGAATGACGCAATCAAAGCAGTATGGCGTCGGCGTAGGCGAATTACATTAGAGCGATATCAATTGTCCGCTTTCAGAATAGCGTCCGCTGATTTTATCGAACTGCTGTCCAGTGTCACAGATACACTAAGGGAGCTGCATCTGAATGGCGTGGACTCGCAACAGCTTATGCTGCTGCAACATTTGAAATTCTCCAAAGTGCAAACATTAGAATGTGAAAACTGGCATGACGACGTCAGCGTCAACGATAGCGATGTGCAGTTGTTGGTGAAAATGTTTCCAGCGCTCACCAAACTGGTGCTCGTCAGCAACATTACCGGCAAACACATTTGCGACTGGCGCAATATTGTCGACTTGGATTTAAGCTGCTGTGACGAACTACGGGAGACAAATCTAATAGAAATCGTTAAATCATTAAAGTTGCGAAAATTATCGCTGCTTGTGTGCGATCTTACGCTGGACTATCATGTCATCACCAGGTGTGCCACACTCGAAGAGCTGATCATCGACTGTTTACCTCTGTCTCAGATAATTTACGATGTACTGGCAATGCCGTTGATGCGAAAATTAACTGCCATTGGAAGCGATGACGATATGCTTCTGACGAAGGCGATTGCGGACCGGGTCGATACGCGCGTTCATTGCATGTTGTACAACGCCGTGTTCGGCCCAAATCCGGCGTATTTGTCGAGCTTGGGTCGTATGACAAACATGCGTCGACTCGTAATGAACGAGGAGCGTCTTACCAGTGAACAAATGGACGTACTTGCGCGCAAGTTTCCGCACTTGCAGGCATTTCACTTTACCCGAGGATACTTGGAGCGTGAGGACAGTCTGCTCCTGCTAGTGCGGCACTGTGAGCACTTGAACCTCATAGACGTATCGCATACGCCACTGAGTGCGAGTTTTCTGGATAAGCTTGTACTCTGTGTAAATACGACTGGGCAGAAGCGGCGATTGGACTTTTATTGTACTGGCCCAGAAATCATGACCGTGGACTTGGAGGTAAGTGCTTAAAATATTTTGAATGTTTATGTATAACATTATTAAATATATATTTTCTCAGCAATTGAATGTACCCAAGCAGTTACACATTATAAGGGGAGAGTGTAATCTGCAATTGCCCGAGTCGCCCTGCTGTGAATGTTCTTGGATTCCTCAAACGGAAGCGTATGAAAGCGCTTTGTCTGCGAGATAGAAAATGAAAATAATGCAATTAGTTTAATTAAAGGTTGCTTCTACCATTTTTTATTTCCTAATGTTATTGAAGGATTCTAATTTTTAATAACGACCGCATATTTATTTAAATATTTGTAAATGATAATAATTTTGGAATAAGAATTGAACATCAGTAGGTATTGAGCTTGACCGAAAACCCGTTTACAATTGATTTTTATGCAGAAAATTCATTACATGAATAAATGTGTTATTAATTTGTGGCTAAATGAGTGCTGTGGTTGGTCAGTGATCTGTCCATCCCACTTCTAATCCCTTCCTTTCCTTATCCTCTTGTACTGATGTTCCCCCTATTTATGCTCCCCGGCTTCGGCCGTTTTTCTCGTTCAGTGATTCATGTACTTCTTGTTACTCGACATTCGTACGTCACACAATAAAGACCTACACCCGAACAACACGCATTTTATTTATCCCGCTCCGCGACGAATCGATTTCTCCAATTTGTAAATTGTAGTCTGTCATCAGTGAGAATGGAGCTTCAACCAGCCCTACTGGTTCGTTCACTACTTTGAACGATCTTATGGTGAAGTACAGAGATGCTATGGGGAAAGTGGAATTTAAGGAAATTTTTCAAATTAAAAATAATGAATCTTAACCCTTTCCGGTCAATTTCCACATTTCTTGAGATAAAAATTATCCCTTCAAAATATTGACTCTTATTGAACATTTTAGCAATAAAATACAAAAAAATTTCAAAAAAATAATTTTGGTTAAGAATTACAGCTTCATCAAATTTGGTCGATATATCGTACAATGGTCCGCAAAGGAGTAAAAATTCATGAATTTTTGGTTTCGGTTTTTTAAGTTTTATGAACAATTCATTGATTTTTTTGATAGAAAACATAAATTATAACCACCAAAAACCAAAACGTGATATATTTTTTTGATCGAAAGTTATATAAATTGTATATATAAACAATTGATTCACATTTATTCGGCCTTATATAACCATTGTTGTTGTTGCAAAGCCTTTTTCCTCTCAATAAAACACAGAATAAATTAAAATTCCTACAGTTTTACAGACAGGCACTGAATATAGCCGATTCCTCTTATAGTAGTGGGAGTGGCAGGTACGCATGTCTAACCTTACATAACCCGTGTCTGCCCAGTAAAACACAAAATCGTCTAGTAATTCTTATTTTTAATCGAAAATTGCCGAATAGTCGAATTTTATTAGTCACGTGGTTTACAAATGGGCGTGGCAGGCATACAAAAGCAAAAAATCTGTTACCAAACCTATAACTTAAAAAAAATGCAAACATAACTTGCAACCTTTGCTTTCCATTTGTACGATATATCGTACAAATTCAAATTTGTACGATATATCGTACATTTGATTTAAGTGCCATTGTACGATATATCGTACAATTTTTTTAAAGACTCGGGAAAAATGTTTAAACTCAAAAAATGTTAAATTTATTAACTTTTATAAATCAATTGATGTTTAAACTTTTAAATGTTTATGTTTTTTGTTACTGAAAAATATGGAAATCCTGAAATTTTCCCTGCAGAAGCTTCGTCGCTTGTTGCTTGCTCAACTTCTTGCAAAGAACGTTTTACAAAACAAACAAATACTTTGTAACCACCACCACTATGATTTATTTTTCTAAACAGAATGATAAAGCACAGCCTACTTAACAAATATGAAAAGACCGTTTCATTAAATGTGCGCTCGCTGTCAAATGAAATTTCCTAGAAAAATGTTATTTTAATTGTACGATATATCGACCAAATTTCCGGAAAGGGTTAAAACAAATTCATTTCGTTACACTTTTCAAACATTGCGGAATAAAAACATCATTCCAAATACTTAAATTCAATTTATTTGTTATAAAAATGCTTAGAAATTAAACTGGCAATTTGCGCTTCGTAATCAAACATGTCATTTGTATACGTAAAGATTGCATTAAGTTACACATTTGAGTATATTATAAAAAAAACTAAAATCTCATTAAACAATAATTACAGTATTTGTTCGTAGATTGCCATTTGCGGCGCACCAACTCAAGTTGCCTCATTCTGAAGCAAATTTATTCCACATTGTCCCGCATAAATACTGCATGTGGGTTTCTATTTAGGGCTATTGTCCCGCTGCAGTATAAAATCCCACGTATCCTTCCAGCGTAAGCTGATTAAGTCCGGTGCGGTCAGCTTGTGAATTCCGTAGCTGAGTGGCAGAAACTTGATGAACACCCACAGCACGGCCAGCAGCCACAAGATCACACCCAGCCGATAGCAGCGCACTGGCCAGAGCGCATGCGGTCGCCCATCGGAGCCGAGCTTCCCATTGCAATAGTGTCGCAGCAAATAGTCGCCATGCTCCACCACATAGCACAGCAGCAGGAGCTTGTAGAGAAAGGCGGGCAGGTAGTGGTGCAGGAAGAGCGCGCGATCCGCAAAGAAGTACGGCAGATAGTGCAGCAGGTACCCAACGTAGAATATATCGCCCGCCTCGCGGAACCGCTGCCATTCGGCTGGCGGCAGATCGTAGCACAGACGACGTCGGCGCAGCACGTAGAAGAGATTCAGTGCGGTGTAGAGCAGCAGTGCTGCGGTGCCCGTGTACCAGATGAGCACATTGCCGAGCAGATGAATTTGCCCATTGGACTGGCCATCCACCCAGTAGGCGATGCCTTTGTCCAGCAACGGCCACTCGTGTGGCGACGAACTGTACATGTGACCCTCCAGGTGTCTGGAATTCCAGATCATTTTCGTTTGCAGCTCGAGAAATTTTGCCCAGAAGCTGAGTTTTGTCTTTTTGGTGGGTATCATCTCGGCGAGCAGCAGCTGGCGTTCGCGTTCTCGCTGATCTTGCGCTGTGGAAAATAAAGGCAATACATGAGTTGGTGGTTTTTTAAATCATTGTTCACTTGTTAGCAGTTCACATGTTCTTAGGTCTTTATTTTCACTAAAAATCAAATAGTCACTAATTACTCGACACGTACTCTTTGTGTAGCGATGTTCCTCCACATTCCAAATTGCATCCCTGTGCTCCACCACACGATCGGCTACTACTTCGTGCTGGTTGAAGCCCCAGTCAGGCAGCAGGCGTCCGGTATAGCGTAGCGCTGCGCCTGTGGTTTCATGTATGAGACGCACCTCCGATTTAATTGCATGCCAGATGGGACCCTCCTGAAACATTTAATATGGGTTCGCATTAGGTAAAGTCACTTTTGCAGCAGACGCACGCACCGTATCCCGATTAAGAATCTCCACACGCCACAGCAGCTCGCCAGCCATCTTTATCTCATAGTCAATGTAGCAAGAGACCTCCTGACACTGCGGCGTCATGGGCGCTGCAACGTCGTGTGAGTTGAGGCCACGGCTCGTGATGCCGTGCACCAGCTGTATGATGTCGCCGTGGCGTATCATGTCCAGGTTATCGCCCACTACCAGATCCTCGCGTTCCGGCCGCTTTACGATCCACCAATTGTTGACGTCTTTGAACGAGTAGCAGGTGACCTGCTGCTGATGCGACGAGCCGCGCTTATCCGGATACCGCACCGGGTAGACGTGCGCGTGCGAGTGCAGCCAACACGTGCGGCCGTATGTGTGACGCAGCGTAATCTGTGAGCCGTGCACCACCTTCAGCGGCTGACCCTTGGTGATGGAGGCCAAGCCGCCCTCGAGCGAGGCCTGGAACGCGCTCGTCATGACGCTGTCATGCGGCCCAGCGCGATACAGCGTCTGCAGGTGTATGTAGAATATGCCTACGTACAGCGCCAGCGGTACGACGGTGAAGAGCAGCACGCGGCCGATCGTCTGCAGAATGATGTGCCAGTCTGCGAATAGTAAAACAACCGTTATGTAAAACTGTGCGGCAAAGCTGCAAAGCAAAGTATTCACTGGAGCGTGTGGCGTCGTAGAGTTGGTCCCACAGAAAGCGGCACGACAGATACGCGGCCAGACTATACGACATGAATCCGGCGTACTTCACACTGGTGGCGAACGTAAAACAGCAAGCACCGGCCACGCCGAACAGCAGCCACAGCGGACTGCCGAAACGGCTGCGCTGGAATCTGAGCATAAAGTACAGGCCCAGCGTGCCGAAGAGCAGCAGCATCGATTCCATGAGGACGAAACGCGATTGCGTCAGCAGCGCATTGTCGAACACCACCAAAAAGCCGCCGAGCAGCGCGGTCCAGCGTGAGAGGCGTGCCGCGAGCAGCAGCTTGTAGACGGCGGGCGACAGCGCGCTGCCGCACAGGGCGGGCAAGAAGCGCAGCCAGAAGACGGGCACATTGGCATTGTAGGTGGCGCCGATGCGCGGAAACGTATAATTACCGTCGTAGCCGGCCAGTTGGGCGACGCCGGCTATTAACTGCTTGCCCAGCGGCGGATGCTGATCGAAGAAGAAAATGTTGCGCATATACAGGGATATATATTTGCCATAGTGTAGTTCGTCGAAGCTGCAGAGAAAGGCGAAAACATATGGCGAGTCAAAGCAGCAGCGTAAAAAATATGCCACCATACTTACACCACATGCGGCGGTGTGGCCAGCCTGTAGAAGCGCGTACCGAACGCCAGCACGAACAGCAGCCACGTGCACAGGTCCAGCTGCAGCTGCAGCGTGAGCAAACTCTCCAGAAAGGGCTGATTGCGTGCGGCCCAACGGGCGCCGGCCGCTGCATCGCTGCTCACACCCGAATCCGGCGAGCTGTCGCGCGCGCAGGCGTTGCTGCCGTAGCTGCTATTGTGGCTGGTGGCGGTCGTGGTGCTGCAGGTGACGGCAGTGATGGCGGAGCTGTTGGTGCTGACGCTGAGGCTGCGCCGCGTTGCCGCACACGCAACGGCATCGGCGCGCTGTTGCGCCAGCGCGGCCAATTCGCGTGCGAAACGCTCATTGTTGCTGATGCTGGTGCTGGCCACGACCGAGTGCTGTCGATCGGGCGCGTTCAGGTGACAATTCACATCGCGACAGCAGGTAATGCTGCCAATGGGCACGCCCCCGTTGCACAGCGTCACCGCCGGAGTGGTTGAGCGCGTCGTTGTCGCCGCAAGTCTGGAATAGTGCTCGCGCAGTACATCGGAAAGTTTGTCGCCAAATGTGTGGCGTTGAAGTCTTTCGTTTTCAGCGGCTGTCTGAGCTGCCGGTAATGTTGCTGTTGTTGTTGCGGCGGCTGTTGTCTCGGCGGTAGCTTGTTTGTTTTTGCTTTTTGCTGTTTTGCGCCGCTGCAAGGTGCTCGAATAAGTGGACATGTTCACGGTTGCTGCGCGAGTTGCTTTCCTTGGTGCTGCTGCTGTTGTTGTTGTTGTAGCTTTTTAATTTATGCACACATTTGAATTATGTGAACTGTTTTTGCATTGCACTGAAATGTTAAGAAAACCATTGCATTAGTTTTACCGCTCTTGTGTTGTTGTTGTTGTTGTTGTAGGCTTGTTTTGCAACATTTCATAATCTTGGTAAGTTTTTGCTTGTTTACTTTGTAATTTTTGCACAATTTTTATGTGTAGTAATGATGTAATAAATATGTAAACTAAATTAAATAATTATTTTTCTAACAAATTTAAAATAAAAATTTTTTTTATTAATTAAATTTATTTATTTATTTAATAAATTTTGATATAAATTGGTTTTGGTATATTCAATTTTTAAAATTTTCGTATTCTTTGTTTCATCAAAAATTTGTTTGCATTGTTTTTTAGAATGCATCAATTTATTTGAAAACTTTGATTTCAGCTTTTTGATTGTATTTTACTATAATTGTAAGTCAACTAAAAATTATAATATTTATTCATTAGCAGCTCTTTACTCACAAATTTTCACCCAAAAACATCTAATTAACAGCTTTCGCTTTGCTTTATGCTTTGCTTGTGTTTCTCCATTTTATCTTTGCATCTTTCACAAACTGACTGCGAAACACGGAAGCACTCAATCGAAAACGTGAACTAGCATAGAATTCAGAAAATACACATTTCTAATTTACAGATTTTCGCACTTTTACTTTCAACACCGTTGCTTGACTTTTCCACTATTTCAGCTATTTCACGCTTTTCTGCTTTCGTTACGGTTTTGCACCTAAATTTCTGCTGCCTTTATTCGAAACACATTCCAAGTTACAGCTGCGCATGCGCAGTTCGCACAACGTATTATATTGTAATATATATACACACGCTTGTTTTTTTTGTAATTATGGTTTTGGCATTTTTGCACGCAAGAGACCCGTCTGACCACACCAGCTCGCACAACCGTCGCCACGTATTCTTATTCAACAACTAAAAGTAAACCGCTTGCTTGGGTCTCAGAAGTGGCTTTGCCTCACGTAGACAAAGCCTCACAATGGAGCGCTTTGCGTTCTCCACGGGCGACAGTGTGTGCCGCTCAGCAATGTCTACCAGCAGCATAAATGCCAACAAAGCCACTGAGTCAGGCAATGGGCAGTTGGTGTGCCCGCTTTGGCCAATTCCACTAAATACCACAAGTCAAAACACAAAAGACAATAACAATAGCAATAACAACAATAAGAGGAAATAACTAAAAACAACAAGTTGTATGTTGAAGAAAAAAGTTAAAGAGAAGCGGAGAAAGTTTCACCTCACTTCACTGCATAAACATGTAGATTTCTGGCCTTCTTTGTTTCATATATATGGATTTCTTTTCTTTCACCAAACAACTGAAAATGTTAAACTGAAATGTGCCCTGAAGGAAATAAGCTGCGGCCGGACCTTGCAGCTTTCGGTGCTTTGCCTAGATTACATTACACTGCGCCTTGAATGTACATTCCATTCACTTTTTGAATGAAACTGTGCTTGACCAACCTGCACTTGACTCTCTCGCTCTCTCGATTTGTTTTTTACATTGGCGTTTGTGTCTTCAGTCTTTTGTTTTGTAGGTTTTTTTAATTTTTGCTCGTAGTTTTTTTGACCGTGTTTTTCCGGTGCACAATTCTTAACCCATTTTAAGTGACCAACACAACTGCTCGAACAAGTTCAATTGTTTGGCGCTGATTCTCAAAGCGGTTGCGCACCTTCAATGCTTTACTGCTTGAAGGTGAAGTGTTGCTCGTTGCTCTCTGAGACTCTCACGTCTGTGTCTCTAACTATCTGTGAGCCGTTTACACTGATCAATGATGACCTGTGCAGGTTGAAAGAAGCTCTGTCTTGTTGATGTGTGGTTTTGGCGTTTTGTTGATCTTACTCGTTCGCGCTCAGCAATCCCGCACCTTTTTATGTGAGAGTAAATACAGTAAAACCTGCTTAAGAACCTTCCTTCCCTTCCCTGTCGTACCTACCTCGCTAAGTAATCACTACTTGTGAACACAATGCGCTATGTAGGCTTAAGTACTAAACAAACGTATAGTAACTACTCCACCCGCTTAAGTTCAGTTAAACTTGCTGAAGTACTTAAGCTACAAAGCGCATAGTGTCCACAAACATTGATTACTCAAGCGGGCTATGTACCAAAAAGGGAGTTATTAAAGCAGGTTTAACTTAACCTCAAAACACTTGCATTTATATGTGAGGTACTTAAGTGGGTTTTACTGTAATATCCAAGCCGAGAACTCTAAATACCGTTAACTGAGTGTTAGTCTCAACTTATAAGGAAGTACAGTAAATTGATACACAATGAAATGAAAAAAATTTGATTTAAGCATAAAATATTCATTTTAAACAAACGCATGGAAGAAAAACGTTCGTTGGCACAATAACTAAGAACACAATATCTCAACTCATTATAAAAAAGAGCTTAACTCATCAATGCACATAGATCTTGCTGTAGAATTTAATTGTTGAGTATTTATGAAGAAACTTATGTAAGCTATAGAAGAAGATGAATTATAGCTTTCGGCATATTTGATTTTTTACATATGCGGCAGTGGCGTCCCCAGGATTTCGGAAAGGGGGGATATGAAAAAAAACAGTTTAACGTAATTTTGAGAATTTTATTTTTGCGTATTGTTTTCAATACATGTTGAATAAAATTGTACATATAAATGTAAAAAACACAAAATCTAACTGATTTTTTTTCAAATTTCAATAGCTGATGCAGGGTTGGCATCAGCCTGCGTTTGATTTCTACCTTGGTAAATAGTCGATACTTTTGGGAACACTGAAAATACAACTATTTTGCGAGAACAAAGGCAATACTGATTTTTGTATTAATTTGTTTTAACCCTTCTGTGGGCACCCGGTTTTGGTCAGACCATATTGAACTTTGGATCCACTTTTAGTAATGTTGTAGTTAAGCTAACGAGCTCATACTTCATAATAACCTCAACTGATCCTTACTAAACACAAAACCCAAAACCATGGTCTCGCTAGACCATGACAGTTATTTAAAATTGTTTCTTATTTCCCACCTAATTGTTGTCAGAATGGTTTATAAATATTTTTTGCATTATTTCCTTGTTCAGTGCCTTACGGAGCATAATGCTTCAACTCAGCTTTTCCATCTGACCCGATTTCAAGCCATGTTTTCGTGTCATTCCATATAATAGGGACATAAGTTATTTGACGCAAAATCTACCTGGTCCAAGTGTTTTTCACTCGCCTTGACTTTTCTTTCTTTTTGGGTTAGTAAATTATAATTTCCGTTGCAAAATAATGTCTGAATATATTTAAAATTAATATTTATCCATTGCATTCATGGTTATATCCGTGTTTTGATGTCGATTCAATTACATTCCTGAAGTGAAGTATTTGTTGTCTTGTCGTGTCTGGTTTTGAATCAATTGGATTTGGTGTTTTCTGTGACAGAGATGGAAGGAAGGGAATGCTATTTTGAGGATAAGGTGGACATTATTTTATAACTTAAACGCTGGAGTTGAATCAGAGACGATGATTTCTCTGAAAAAATAGTCTCAACAATAGCGGAAACCAATGCTTCTAGGGCAACAAAATTAAGATATTATTTCGGTTGCTGCTAGAGATAATAATGACGATGTTGCAAATTATCTTTTGGACCCTGAACAAAACGAAGCTTCGATACTGATGTAAAATATGGTAGTTCAACGTGAAGACAGCGATGACGAAGTCGATAATGAAGTCGGTATCCGATCATTTCAGCTAAAACAATAACATGTTGAGCATGTTCTGCATGAACGGAATGTTTTTCTTTGGGATAGATGGAACTAAGTGGTCAATAGAAGATATTTTTTCTTATTTATAGCTAACAATTGTGACTGTTCTAAGTATATGAATCAGCTACCTTTTCAAATTTACTTCAAAGAAGAATTGTCAACAATGCAAGGAATCCAGGAATAATAATATATACATATATCAAAACACGATTTGTATGTGTCCAATGTAAAATCTCAAAATGTTTGACTGAAAGTGTTCAAAGTGTCTGATACTGCATTATATCGTTGCAACGACTGCATTGGTGAAGCAGTTGGAGCAAATCCATTAGCAACATTCATATATTTACATTCACATATGTATATTTGTTGATATTCTTACTTTTCTGTCGTATATTTTTAATTTCAAAATTAATTCATTGAAATTGAAATTCGCAATTTAAGTATTTAATTATTCAAGTATATTGTTAAAGTTCGCGGCGGAGCGGGGAAAATAAGTACACGGTTGGTTCAGTTTGTGGGTGTTTATTCGTCGGGTGTTGAATAACGAATAACGAGTATTATAATGAACATTAAACGATACAAACGGCCGAAGCCGGGGACCAGAAAATTAGGAGAACATGAGTACAAAAAGAGAAGGAAAGATTGGGATTAGTGATGGGATCGACAGATCACTGAATACAGCACTCATATGAACATATATTTTTACCGTTTCACCTAAATAAAGTGTAAACAAGCAAGAGAAATTATTGTGTTCACACTTTCTGGTTTTTTTATATCCTTAGTAACAATTCTCGACTATCCACTTTTTTGCACCATGGTCTGGTCAGACGATGAGGTTTTAAGTGGATGCCCACAGAATATATAAATAATAATAAGAAGCTAAAATTTGCTATTTCAGAAGGCAATTAAAATAGATTTGCAGTTATAGCTTGTTTTTCAAAGTTTCAAATAAAAACCCAGAAAAAATATTTTGAAAATACTTCAAGCGCGCTTTGTTTGAACATAAAATTCCGGGTAGTTTTGAATCAGAAGATATGTGCCTCATTATGCGCGTTAATAGCTACATTTTCATAAAACACCGTTACATGGCAACTCTGTTTTCAATTAGTCAAATCACGCCCATTTCTTAAGTGGTGGGGGGTTTAGTAGAATCCACGCAGAATCTCGATACGACGACTTTATTTCTCAGTTTCATGTTTTGAATAATTTTTTAATAATGCAGATAAAAAAATTTTGTTTATTCATAATCAGTTTTAACCCTCTAGTTACCAAGTTTTTAATCTTGTTGAAAAAATTACCAGTGATAGTTTTGTGGTGGAGAAGCAATGTTTGTTCGGGGAAAAAAATTGCATGTCAATAGGATGCGTGATAGAGGGTGTAGAAAGTAGCAGACCTACAGGCCTGCTTAGGAAACAAAGCCAAAAAAAATTCCATATGAAGGTTTTTTTTTTTAATTAGTTAAAATTTTAATTTTTTTTAAATATATGTAAACATAAATAACGGATAACAATTTCAGTTTTGCGTGCAATAGACAATAATTGAAATGGGGTGTGGGTAAAGCGAGGGGTAGTGTGTCGTGGGGTAGTTTCGGGGGGGGTTAGAAACTAGGAAAACTAAAAAATCCGTATAGGTACTATGTATATATTTGCGGTTTTTATTTTTTTTAATGCTTTGTTATTTTTTCACATAGATGTCGATAAATCTACTTCATGAAATAAAGGACTAGGGAGACTAGTTCTATCATCAACCCCCGCGGACTACACCTTAGTATAAATTTTTGCAGTGACAAATAGAAAAATAATGCTTAAACAGCGAAAAAATATCATCAATGACCGTTAATTATTTACGCTTTTCATCCCAAGCAGGCCTACAGACACTTTAGGGTTTGGATTAGGTAGGAGGAGTGTAACAACTTTTTTTTCATTATTTTTTTTATTTTCTCAAAGGACACATTAACAGCTACTCACCAATAATTTTTTTAGTTTTATTGAGGCTCACAATTTATTTAAAACAATTTTTGTTTCTCACACAATTTCAAAAATAATTATTTGCTTACTTTCTCACGAAACTTCAACTTTGTATTACAATTACTGCCGTTGTGCATGTGCCAGCGTTATTTGACTACATTTATTTTATAAAATGGAGATTCCCCATTCCATACGTGTAAAATCAGCTACAAAAATCATAAGGTGTAATTTACAGAATTTTTTTAAGCTTAGGATGTCTACAGGCCTTCTTGGGAACTAGAGGGTTAACTTGAATTGTTGCTTAGTTGTAGTATACTTTTCAGAAAATATGGTTTTTGAAACAATGCTACATATTCAAGATTTCCTGTGTTGACTGCGCGTAAATGATTCGGTTGTTGAATAAAACCTGGAAATGCTTCTTTGTAATAAGCAAAAATACGTTTGAAAATATTTTCTGCACCAGGATTTGTTATAAGAGCAACGTACCAGACTCTATTGCACAACTCTTTAGAACTGGTGCATCTGCAATTTGAACCAAAATTCCAACAGAAAACTGCCTCATAGTTATTTTTGCCAAATCGAAAAGTGTGACCGAAATCCAATCAACGAGAATAGAAAAGCGTTCTAGATGTAAAGAAATCGATTACATTTGTGGATATTAGGGCTTGTTGCAGTTCAAATAGAATATTCACTCTTGGTCTGAACTGGTGGCATGGGAAAGGGGAAAAGCCACTGCTTTCTGTCCAACATGTATTAGGTTTGTTGTTGAGTGCATTGAGGGGGAGCTGGGTTAACTTGAGAATGCTTCATTGCCACCCATTCGCGAGTGTGAGTCTCATAAAACAGTCTCTGTGGATGTGCAGTTTGCGCTTGCTTCGGCTGAAAGGACAATAACCTTTGCCCATTCCCTACACCCACTCACGAAACCGATTGCATGGGGCAGCAAATCGCCGAGCACACTCCGAAAGTGCACCGAGGTGACCCAACCCCATCAAGCGCCGCTGCGCCGTGTGGCACGCTTGTGCCATACACAGCTGTGGTTAACACGCTGATGCTGTCTGCCATTGTTTACGGCAACGCAGCGAGATTGCTGTGCCTATGTGTGAGCAAGCGAAACCCGCCAGCCAGGTCAGTCTACGGCCGCAAATTGCATTTGTGCTGGGCCGCTACCCACCGATGCGCTGCTTTAACATTCCACAACCATAATCGCCGCCATCATTATCACCGCTTTCTACATTATGTATAACCCATCATAGTCGCTGCACCGACCCCACAGGCAGTGCTCGTTGGTCGCAAAATGCCGTTGTCGTTGCTGTTGCTGTTGTTGCCATAAGGACGACAGTCGTTCTCACATATTGCATAAAGTTTAAGTAGGTACATGCGCGCGCTGTGCCATTATGACACAATGACATGGACCGACCCGGGACGCTAACGCTAACGCCAACACGGACACCAGCACCGACACCAACGCCGACATCAACCTCAGCCAAATGCGCTGAACTAGGTCGAGGACGTTCTCAATTTAGCTACCGTTAGTCATCTGGTTGGCATTGGCATTGGCATTGGCGATGGCGTTTGCGTTGACGTTGGCAGTGGTGCTGTTGCTGGTGTTGGTGTTGGTGGCGCCACTGGTGGTGGCAACGATGTTGTTGCCAGTGATGACGTTGAAGCTAACGGCGAGACAACGAAACTGAAATTGAGACCGCCAACCGACTTGTAGACATTCGCGTGGCCGCTGCTGTGGCGGGTGCGTGCTTTTGGGCGAGTGGGTTCGGAACTATGGGTGGGCTAGTGAGTTTATGTATAGAACAGGTTGTATAAGTAAGAAGAGTGACGGGCGGGTCTGTTGCGTTGCCTTAATCCAGTGCCATAGATTGCATTCTGTTTAAACTAAGTATGTATGTTTGTTTGTATGTACAACGTTTGTAAGTTGTCTAGCGGCGAAAACTGGCTAGTGGATCTGAAAAGAAATGCCCTATTTGCTATTTTAAGGTTGCAATAGGATCGTTGTTGAAACGAATTACTGCGAACGGGGATTTTAAATATGAGCTGATGGCTTAAAATACCGATTTTAGTGAAATATTCCAGTTACATTTTTTAATAGTATGTATATATTTTAAAATCAGTTGAAAAGAACAAATTAAAGCCAAGATAAATATAGTACATTGCAAAAAGTAATGATTTAAAAAAGAAGTTCATCTCAATAAGTGGGCATTAAAAGTTTAAGATTTTAAAGTTAGAAGACACTCAGGACAAAATAATTTTTTAATACTGTGTGTAAGAGATTGAGACATAAAATAATCAAGACATCAATAATGGACACACTGTCTCTCTGAATTTTTTTTACTATCAAATATGGGGTTTTTTGAAATTGTGTTTTTCATAAAACATGTGGTACCATTTCTTTTAGGTTCTTGTTTTGCTTTTATTTATCTTGAGGTGAATATTTACAGCGTGAGTTTAGGTTGGAGTGTAAATTATTCTAATTGTTTCCCATCCCTTAAGTATTACCCAGTTAAATTCTTTATCTTTGGCAAATCTAAAATTGTATGAAAAACAATTTGTTGCCTTCTGAAGTACATTTGACTATTTTGAAATGCATTTCATGCCTTTTGCCGTATTTCTGAATATTATTTGTTTATATGTTTAAAGTAATCCAGAAATTTAATTCAATTCGTACAGATTACAATGAAATGTAAATAAAATATATATAATATACTAACTAATTAATTCATTTAATAACAATTTGAAATGGTTTTCCGAGTAAGATAATTCTAGAACAGAAGAATTTGAGAAATTGAATTCCTTTAGGGCTCTAAAAATCAGAGCATCAGTAGCGTAATTAGTTCTTACTAGTGTCCGACCGAATATTCGGTTTCGGTTTCGGCCCAAATAAGTGGTTTCGGTTTCGGTTTCAGTTTCGGCCAAAAAATGGCCGAATAGCTGAAACCGAAACTTTCTAGAATATTTTTTACATTTTATTGTGTAGCAGATATATAGTAAAAGGAGGAGTAATTTAGATGCCAGCAATGTAAATAAACTTCTTTTTTTAGCATATAATATTAAATTATTTAATTTTGAATATTATCGAGTAAGGTACGAAAGGGTGATTTCTTCTTGTTTACGTTTTTAAAAAATGAATAAATTGTTTTTATTAATAAGTATTTATTTCTTTATTCTTAATTATTCTTATTCTTCTTCTTCTTAGTTCTTTATTTACTTAATGTAAAATTCGTTTGTTGAAAAAAGTGCTTGATATGGTGATTTTTATTTCAACTAGAAAGTTTCGGTTTCGGTTTCGGCCGAATATTAAAAAAAAACCGAATATTCGGTGTCTGTTTCGGCCCAAAAAAGTGGTTTCGGTCGGACACTAGTTTTTACCCTATTTATACTTCTCGTCTGTTAAGTCTTTTGAATCTTTCTAATCGTTTGAATCTTTTGAAATATGTACTGATCAGAAAATACCTACTGATCAGAAATACGAAAATAGAAAATTGTAAAAATTGTTTTTCTGGGTTGCTACAATTGTCATTTGGTTTCAAATATCTATTTGGGCGCCACATGTTGGGAGTTTATGTGTGACAGCTTTGGAAACAGAGTTTATCTGAAATTTTGTGTTTCTAACGAAGCGTTAAAGCGTTTGAGGGAAAATATTTGTCGAAAGAAGCCAGAAATGTGGAGAGAAAACTCATGGTTTCTTCAATGCACTGGCTCACACATTTCATCGTGAAGGCGACTATTAGAACAAAGCCAAATTTCATGGCGTACTGCAAGTTCCATGTTTATCTGAAATGGGTCCTTGTGACTTTTTCCTATTACCACAATACAGGTTATCACTTTGCAAAAAGCGTTTGGAGACGATTGTGGGAATAAAGAGGAATTCGCAGAAGAAGATAAAGGCGAACCCAAAATCAGTCTATCAAAAGTGTTTTCAGGATAGGAGAAAGCGTTGGAATATGTGCATTGCTTGTGCTATATCGATGAATAGTTGAACCGTTTGCGTTTTATTGAAGAACTCAGGGTATTTTTTTTATCAGAAGGTACATTTATTGCGTTATAGTATTTGGACTATTCTGAAATAGATCTGATGTTTTCAGAAGTACATTGGATCATTCTGAAATAAATTTGATGCTAATGAAAGTGTATTTGTTGTCTTCTGAATTACTTTTGATTATTCAAATATATATTTTACGTCTTCTGAAGTAAACTGAAATATTTTGAAAATAATTTTATGTATTCTGAAAGTATTTACACTCCTATTAAAAACCATTTGTTGCTTTCAGAAACACATTTAACTATTCTAAAACACATTTCAGTGCATCTGATTCTGGTTTTGAAATACTATATATTTGGGATATTTTGTATAATATTTGACAATTCTGAAATGCATTTCATATTTTTTTAGGTATATTTGATCATCATAAAATAAATTGATTACATAATGAAAGTGTATTTTTTGCCTTCTGAATTACTTTTGATTATTCAAAAATATATTTTACGACTTCTGAAGTAAACTAAAATATACTGAAAATAATTTTATGTATTCCGGAAGTATTTACATTTCTACAAAAAACATTTTTAAATACTTTTGACTATTCTAAAACACATTTCAGTGCATCTGATTCTTGTTTTGAAATATATTTGGCATATTTTGTATGATATTTGACTATTATGAAATACATTTCAGGTTTTTTGAAGTATATTTTCCTATTCTTTAATAAACCGAATGCTTGCTGGAGTACATTTGTCTGGTCTGTTGATTTTATTTGGTTTTCTAAAGTACTGTTTGGAAAAGATTTAAATTCATAATACATAAAGTTGATCCTAATTTAATTGAATCACATAATTTTTAGCAAATATTTTTGGCCTCGGCACTTTGTCCTGATTATATAATTTTATCTTAAAAAAAACAGTCAATTTAGCCAAGAAATGAAAATCTACCAATATGAATATTTTGATTTACTGACTTGTTAAAGATGTGATTGGCTTCGATTAAGGATGTCATCGCAACCCCTGAGCTGTTTATCTGTCATGCTGACAGGTTTGCAGACGGTTTGGCTAACTGACCGTCAATCTGTCTGTAGGCGTTTCTATAAAATGCATTTATCGATCATCACACACACACATTCACATTGTTCAAACCAATTTTTTTGTGCATTCTATTCATTAGCAAAGTCGGCTGCAATTTTGGGTTGGCAACGGTCGACTGCATTTTGGCGGCAAGTGGCAATTTGTTGTCAATTTATTAGAGCGTCGACTTTGCAGCAAAGGCGGCACGGTTGGGTTGGTGGTTTTTGTATTTGCAGTTCATGGCTGCTGGTAAGTTTGTGTGTACCCGGAAATGTTTTTACGATAGTATGTGTGTGTGTGTCTTTGTATGTGTGGCTGGGTGAAGAGGAAAATGCAGCAAAGTTGCATCGTGCAATGCGTGGCGTATGAGTTGAAGTTAGGCGCAATTGCAAATGCAAACACAAATGCACCGACATATGTGTGCGTTTGCATTTTATTTTACATACAATATATGCATATAGTAGAAATTTGTTTTATATAAATGCGTATGCACATATTATTTGTGTATATAATATATGTGTGTAGTGATGTACGGCATTTATATATTGTGAATTTTGTGTTTTTTTTAATGTGGTATGTGGTTTTCTTTGTTTGTGATTTACTGCTTTGACAACAACATCACACACACAATTAATGCAACAATAAATTTTACGTACAGTCTAGACAAAACATACATTTGTATGTATGTCCATATGTACGTATGTAGATATGTACGCACCCCACTGGGCATAGACTGACCCATGCTTTTGGGCACAAACATTTGTGCGTAGTTTTTAGAGCCTATGCAAAGGCGCAAAAGTACAGTTGCCGCAGCAATGAATAGAAGGCAGCTTTTATTTATGTTACAGTGCAGCATAATGCTGTTGCAGATTAAGAGAGTGCAATTTACGAGAGGTCAGTGACACAATGCAGATTTTGGAGAGGGCATGATTTTGTGGTGTTGGGTGTTTTGCCAATTAAAACTGAGGGCCAACACCAACACCAACTTGCCACCACCACAGCCACGCAACAACACCATAATGCCCGACGCTAAAAACACTCACATTTTTGTTATCATTAACACAACTAACACTTTTCTCTTCCATGTACTCAATAGTCCACTCGACACTCTCCCGAAAGTTGCCTCCAATTCGATTGCACCTCGCCCGCATTTCATGACAATCGGGCTTCACCGGCACGCAACGGCCTCGACCCCAGCCACAAATCTTCCGGACACCGTCTACCCACCAAACGCTGTACCCACTAACAGGCACCGACTGCACTGCAGTCAGCAAACGCTCTCTAAACAACATTTTCCCCCCCGTAGTACCCGCTGACAACATTTTAACTCCACAGCCCCATTTCGCTTCAATAGTTGTGCGCCTCATAGTCACTAAAAAGCGTCGCAGCATCGGTCCAGCTCGCACTGCTGCCAACTAACCATTTCTATAGTTGCAACTTGCCACAAGCGCACCGGGTTTTGGTTGCACCGTCTGTCGTTTTCGTTCGTTCGTTCCCCGTAGTTGGCGAATTTTTGTTTAGGATTTTAGATTTCAGCGTTTTGGTGCATTTTATGAATGAAAATTGTGATCGCCACCTACCGAGAAAGCGTTGCCACTCGCTGCATTTTAGCCATTTCAAGCGAAGGGGGGAGGTGGGCTCCGCATCGGCATCGGTTTGCATTTGTTTTAGAATTTTGGTGTTAGTTTTTAGAATTTTTAGTTGCCGTTGTTGTTGTTGTTGGTGGTTGTAGCATTGGTGATGACGTTGCCGTTGTTTTTGTTGCCATTGGCTGTGTGTAGTCGGTCGATTTTTCGCATTTCGATGGGTAGTGATTTTGGTGGTGTGTGTGTGTGTGTGTGCGTTGTTAGTTTTACGTAGAACGTTGGTTTAGTTTTTCGAGTAGTGTCGTCGACGGCGTTTTTTCTGCTGGTGGTGTCCTTGTCCTTGTCGGCACTGATGGTGGCAGCAGCAACGGCGACGGCGGCGTTGTTTTGCAGCGCGCCTTTCCACGTTCCACGTTCGCCATTGCAATTGAAAGTGAATGTTTGTTGTTTTAGATTTTGTTGATTAGAAATTCGTGCCAAAAATGTTTGGTGCGCGTTTTATTCGGCACACCGAGTACGAGACTGTGTGCACCACTTTTAGGTCAATATGTCAGTGTTGAATTTGAGCAAATAAGTTAGTTGGCTGATAGTTTTAATACAATACATTTTTTGCTGCTAATGTTTAGATTTTCAACTTGCATTTTTGGAATTTATTAAAAACCATGAGAGTGATAAGCTTTTGGACTCCTCTTTTTAATTTTTTACTAACATTTGACATGTTTCTGGAATATTTAGAAACTATGAATGTGATAGGCTTGTGGACTCTTACAATTTTTCTTATTGCCCCAAGTATTTAAAGGGTCATATATTTTTATATAATTTTTATATACAGCTGTTTTTATATACCATGTAGCCCTATGATGCATGACTAGAAAAGATTACTGTTGATATTGTTACGTTTGTGTGATCTTTCTTGAGCGGGCAGTTTTTTGTATAGATTGATTTAAAAATAGAAGACAGTCACAAAACCTGTCACTTGAAGGCAGTAACAAAAAAAAATCGAAAACCAACTTCTATCACATTATCTGTCTTTCTCTAGACAAAGAAGGAAATCCCTTGGCTCTCCCTTCTTCACAACTTGGACAAACTCAGAAAAGTCAACATCAGAGACTTGCAAGGTGTTGTCCTCAAATCAAATTGGAACGTGTAGAATCTCCGATTTGCAGTAAAACGAGAGCCCGATCGAAGGTGACATTTTGATCGAAACCGATTAATCGGCCGCAAGACTGAAGGTAAAGGAGGTGAAGTTTGAAGATGAACATTCGGCTACGATCTGTATTTTGGCCGGAGCCGATTATGAGCCGAATGTGAATTTTTTGGCCTAATAAGACCGAATCCGAAACCGATTAATCAGTCGGACTTAAAGTCAGACAGTTCACATTTTCTTGTGGTATCACATTGGGCCCATTTTATAGCCTAAGTGAGGCTTTTGGCAAAGTTCTGTGCCCAGACAGACACTTTAACCTAACCTATGACATTGCTCCCACATGTTATCGGGTGAAACTTGTACGTTCTCTAAATGTAAAAAATAAAATAGTGTACAGGGTGGCGCAAAAGTCATCACCTTATTGGGAGATGCTTTAACTTTTGCAAATGGCAACAAAAGTAAATTTTACTTTGACATTCATTCATTCCTTCCTTTGACATTCATTCAGTCCTTCATTCACTCATTCATTAATTCATTCATTCATTCATTCATAAACAAATTAGAGCCAAAGAACACTGGATGATTTGATTAGATTAGATTTAATATTTTTCCAATTGATTAAATTGTTTTCTTATTTGAAATGTAGAAAAATAAGTTAGCTGTCTACATATATTTAATATTTTTTTCACTTAAAATCATGAATATTTTTAGAAAATTAATAAACAAAAAAATTAGCGCCCACACGTGGAAAGCTCTTGAGATTTACTATTCAATCGACTGTGCCTATTTCAGATCTCCAAGACCTTTCTTACACCTATTTTAAACATTTATTAAACGGAACATTTTGAAAACATTCTTCAACCTTAAATTTCTTACGATTTTTTGTAAGATTTCGGAAACTTTCAGGGCGACCTTGACAAGCTCGAGATATTTATTATGGTTATTATTTGAAGACCCTGAGAACTCCAGCTTCCAAGATACTTATTTTAACGCTTTCAAAAATCTGTATATAATTTTTGTAAAAATTAATTTAAAATTCATTTTTGCTGGGCCCTATTTCTGAATACCTTTTGAGAATTATTACAAGGAAGGCTTTATTTCAAGCTTGAAAGTTCCAACGAAAAAAAGTTCCACGGAAACGAAATTAAAACAAATATTATTTAGCAACAATTTTTCAACCTCGATTTTCTTGAATTTCTGATACGCATTTTTAAAAAGCTCATGAGATGAACTGCATGATTTGATTAATTTCCTATCACTCTCACCGTTTCTTTAAATGTATAAAGACAACCTAAATCAATGCATTTAGAGCAATAAATTTTGTCTTATTTATCTCATAGCAGTTTAAATACGGATTTTCCGATTTGAAAAAATTTATATTAATACTTAAAATTTCACTTTGTTTTTAGAACAAAATACCATTCGGATTGTACAGTTTATATTCTGTTGAAATATCCTCAAATATCCACGTTTCCTTATTGCATTGCGTTGTTGCATTAAGCGGTTCCAGCTTTTTTGGTTGGCAGCAATTTTGTGTGTGTGTGTGTATATATTGTTGCACAGCTACGTTGTTGTTGTTAGATTTTCTGGCTACACATGTGTATCTATAGCCATAAGTATGTATGTATATGTGTGAATGTATATATGTTTGTATAGTTCGTACCGGCTCTCTGGATATAGATTCTACTACCAATGCCATTGCCATTTGCCAATACCACTGCCATTCAAATTCCAATGCTGCGACTATTGTCAGTGTTGTATTGTTGTTGTTGTTGTGTTGGTGCATGCGCCTCATTGGCCACCCTTAAAATTTTCCATACAAAATTGCACAAAATTCAAATAAAATTTTGCGAGTATTCACTTTTCATGTGTGCGCTTTGTTTTTCATTTCACTGCCTGCTGCACAGTGGAATGGAGCGCACATAAATTTTATGTAAATTTTTTTGTTATTTTGAAATATTGAAAATTTGTTAAGAATTATTATTTATTAAGAATTATTTGTTGTAATGATTTTGACATTGAAATTCCTAGCGCCATGAAAGCAGCTCTTTTACCTCTCCGGAGGCAAGTTTTTTTACTTTCTTTTGGATACTAACCACTACACATTTTCCCTCTGCGACTTTTGGACAGTTCCACTTGTCTGTACCAAAATAATCAGAGTTAAAGTTCATAATAATTTTAGGTAAGATTCGTCACAATGTAATCAGAGAGCCTAGCAATTTCTTTGCGAAGCACTCTTGAAAGGTATTCGTCAACTTTTGAAAGATATGTGGTTTGGTATTGTTAGGATCCCAATGGGATCTATGTGTGGCTGTTTGAGTCACCAACTATTAGCGAATATAATGCCATGGTATCAAAATATGATCCCAAATATGAAATTATTGAATAGTTTCAATTTGAGCGTAAATCTGAGGCAAATAGAAATAAATCACTCTTACCGAATTTTCTATATTTTTTATTTGCCATTAGTCAAATTTTTGTATATAAAGAAAATATTTCTCCAGTTCTTATTCATCTTTGCTCTACTGTGTTGATTGCATTCGCCGACAGACAGCACCAGTTGGACGCACATTAAAGGTAAATCAATTTTTGATTTACATACATATAAATACCTACTCGTACAATACATACAAACCGTCAGAGAGAATCGGAGAGCTATAAACTGAAAATTGCTGCAGCAACTAAAATATTTTTGTCTCTATCTGCGTGTATTTAGTGACTTTAATCACTGTCCCTTTCTAATGCTCTGTGGGATTTAAGTAATATCTGTTATATATATATAGAGAAATTTTTTTCTAATTCCAATATTGTTTATCCACAATTTGATACTATACATTACATTTAATACTATACAATGGGTACCATTTGACCCGAGCTTTGAACTGAAAAATATGGTTACAGGTTCCAGTTTCGAAACAATGAATATTGAATGGGTTTTTGTTTCGAATGGGTTTAGATTCGTTATTGTCGGTATTCAAAGAAGAAGCTGTTCAATTCAGTCGTTTTTAGCCCAGTTCCAAAGTTACAGGAACAGCTTGATTGATTCCGAAATCTATTCAAATACTGGACCTTCGATATGTTGTCTCAGCAAACTACTTTCACTTTCACTTTTATATTTTTATTTTTAATATTTCCTTTTATCCAAAGTATATTTAAATTCGATTCTATTCTTCAACCCATGTAAGCGGCCTCTTTTGACTGGACCGTACCATTCCCGGTAAAGGACATTCTTTAGGTTGAGTAATGCCAAGTGGATGCGAGGCAACGCTGTGTTGCTCCTAGCATCCATACATGTGTGTGCGTATATAACAGGATATATTTATATATCCATTAAACACATACAAACAAAGCCACTATTGTAAATACGAGCAGTGCGCGTGGCGCGGGCACCGCCGTCTGCCAAAACTGCCCACTCGCCGGGCGTGTTTGGGACAATAGCCGACGGTCAGGTGGAGGCATTGACTGGAAATGGTCGTATAGACAGGTGATTTGAATTGGGCGGCAGACAGCAACAACGATTTAAATGATAAACGAATCATGCACGAGTCATTGGAATAGACCAGACGAGCGCCGGCGAGAGGCATCGGGGCTGCTGCGAACAGAAGCGGGAAGCACCGGGTGAGCTCGCACTGAAAGCGACTGAGTGTGAACTCATTCCACACTCCTGGCTGCATAACACAAAACACGAAGCTGGAAAGGCTGTTGCGGTAGGCAGCGCAACGAGGTGCCGCATCGGGCGGGTCGGCAGCATGATGGCGTTTAGTGCCCGAGAGACAGAGCGCTGTTGTGCTCGCAAAATGTTGTGTTGTATTTGTTGTTGTTGTTAAATTGTCGCATGTCGGTGGGCTTTATTTGCCGTCGTTGTAGTTGTTATTGCTGTAGTGGTTGTTGCTGCTGTTGTTTTCGTCTGCTGTAGTTGCAATTGTTGATGTTGCTCCTGTTGTTGTTGTCACTCTGCACAGTTTTTGTGTATATTTTCATTTTTCAGTTTTTATTGTTGTTGTTGTAATTTTTTGATTTTTGCTCGCAGCACTCGTGTATTTGCCGCTACTTACATAGGTGTGTATGTATGTGGGCGATGCATGTCTGGTCGGCTGGATCCGTCTGTCTGCTGCTGACTGACGATGGCGCCTCATGCGCTCCACTGGCAGCGTTACGGTTTGCCGCTGTCTCTAACGCCAGTCGCCCGCCGTAGTAGTAGTTGTAGTAGTTGTAAACGTGAAGTCGCTACATTCGCATTCGCTTTCGCATTCGTTCCTCAAAAACGACGGAAATAAGTAAGTAAGTACGCCAGTGCGCCACTATTTACGTTACGTTACGCTACTCGTTCGTTTGCTCGCAAGTAAAAGTGCATGTGAGGTTAGGTGCACCGCCGTGTCTGTGGCTGTTCCGGTGCCTGCGCCTGTGCCGGTGCGTCTCGCTGCGATGGTGTGTCCGATTTACGTGCACCACAGTGCTGGCGCTATTCTCCATGTTGTTGTTGCACTTAAGCAGCGTCGTCGACGTTACCATCGTCGCTGTTGCTTTTCACGTTTAACCTCAACAATTCACTTTGACTTTCAGCGTCGCTGGCGGCGGCGCCAACGACGAACACGACCACGACCACGACGACGGTGACAGTGACAGTGGGAACCGGCACAGTGGCAGCAACAATTTCGCAGGTGTACCCGAACACGTACACGCAGCGAGTGGGGCGCGTTTTCCGCCAATGTCGGCACAAACGTGCAGTTGGCCCCTAAAAGTGTGCTGTCTGCGGCCATTTGTGCATCCGCTTGCTTTCAATGTGAGGCTGTGCAGTCATGAATGTAGGTGTGTGGCCGTAAAAGATGTGCATCGCGTTATGTTCATTCTCTGACGATTTGTAAACTATTTGCGCGCATGGCGATATTTTAAATTGGGCATTGAACTTTGTGAAAAATATTTTTATAAATTTTTTAATTGAAATTAGTTGACACTTTTAACTTCCATTTAATTATTCTTACTCAGAGTAAGGATGTGCTTTGTGTTTCTTAGTGACATTGCTTTACTAATAACAGATGCTGTTACTAAATGTTTTAAAAAGTAAAAAGTTTTTTTTTATAAATTGTTAAATGTTTGTTTAAATTAAAAAAAAAATTTATAAACATTAATTATATCTATAAACATTTATAATTTCAAAGTGTTACAAATCTTAAAAATCAAAAATTCAAAAACTTCAAATCATAAAATAACTATTTAGTTTGTTTACAGAGAAAACTAACTTCGAACGAGTTCAGAGAATTCTCTGATTGTGTTCAAAATCTTTAATATCCTAAAAAAATCTAAAATTCAAATCTTCAAATCATAAAAAAATTAAAAAAAAAAATTTAATATAAACAATTATAAATTCAAAGTAAAAAACACAAAGTTTTAAAAATTTAATACTTATATCTACAAACATTTATAAATTCATAGTCTTTAAAATCCTAAAAATAATCTAAAAATGAAAATTCAAATCATAAAATGTTAAGTTTGTTTACAGAGAAAACTAACTTCTAACGAGTTCAGAGAATTCTCTGATTGTATTCAAAATCTTTAATACCCTAAAAAAATCAAAAAATTCAAATCTTCAAATCATAAAAAAAATAAAAAAAAATTTAATATATACTAAATTTAATTATAAATTCAAAGTAAAAAAACAAAGTTTTAAAAATTTAATACTTCTATCTACAAACATTTATAAATTCAAAGTCTTTAAAATCCTAAAAATAATCTAAAATTGAAAATTCAAATCATAAAATATTAAGTTTATTTACACAGAAAACTAACTTCGAATAAGTTCAGAGAATTCTCTGATTGTGTTCAAAATCATTAAAATCCGCAAAATCTTCAAATCATAAAAAAATGAAAAAAATTTAATATACATATTTATAAACATTTACCAAAGTCCAAAAAAAGTTTAAAAAATTTAATACTTAGATATATCTATAAACATTTATAATTTCAAAGTCTTTAAAAGCATAAAAAAATCTAAAAATCAAAATTTTCAATCATAAAAAATTAAGTTTGTTTACACAAAAAAAAAATTAACTTTGAACGAGATTAGAGTCCTTCAAAATCTTTAAATCATGAAAAAAATTAAGTTTGTTTACACAGAAAACTAACTTTGAACGAATTCAGAGAATTCTCTGATTGTGTTCAAAATCTTTAAAATAAAAAAAATCTAAAGTTTAAAATCTTTGGGACCCCATCTCTAATCTCAGCCCATCCTTTCCTTCTCCTTGTGTACCTATCTTCCCTCTATTTCTACTCTCCGGCCTCGGCCGTTTGTATCGTTTAATATTTTTTGTTCATATTCTGTCTCATTCGTTGTTCTACAATCGAACAATCCCAACTGACCGATCAAACGCATCGTATTTCTTGACCTGAATTTGATTCTTGTACAAAATCTTTGAACTAATATACCAACATTGAAAAGAATCTCATGTAACTATTCCAATTGCAAGAACGTACTTAAATGTTTTTCATTGCTGTTAATTGAAATTTAAATGAAAACGTAAAGCATTAGTTGCTAGGCTAGGTCAGGTTGAAGTGGCTACTAGGGCCGAGACTAGGCTACAAGTTGGGCCCATTGTGATGCCACAAAAAGGAAGAAGTGATGTTTTCCTACTAAACAATTTCTCTCTTTCACTAAACTTTAAACTGAGTCGTTGAAACCAATTTTGGTAGATACGTTAACCCTTTCCACCACAAAGTTGCCTGAGAGCAATTTCACCTATTTGTCATCTTATAGCAAAAGCTACGATTGATTTATGGGTTTAATTTAAGTAGGCACCAACAAATTAATATTTTTAAAAGTGAATTCAATGCAAATTACAAAAATGTTACTGTTATCCCCCAAATTATTTCCAATAATTTGCAGCGATATCAGGGAAAGTTTGTATTCTAATTGAAGTCTACGAATTGGGCGCGTTTGATCAAAACCTTGTTTCGTTAATAATGGTTAAATAAAATAAAAAAGTGATAATTTTGTATTTTTCCATAAATATTGAATAATTTTTCTGTAATTAAAAAATATTGATACAAAATTTATTTAACCCGTTTTAAGCTAAAATTGTTCAAAAGTAAACTAGCTCTAGAACTCTAACAAAGAGGCGTGGCGACTTCAAATGTCGTGTGCACTCTTCTTAGGCAAATGTTTCATGATTTAAATACCAAAAAGTAATATCGAGACACAGGGTTAAATTCGAGCTCGAAAGGGTTAAACAAATCTTCTTTGTACTATTAATGGTAAATTTTTCGTTTTAAATATAAAAAAAACAACGCAAACACAATTATGTTGCATGCAACATTTCACACGTAACTAGAAATAATATCGAAAATAATCCTATACAATTTTGTAGGAAAAAAATTTCACACATTTACAAAGTGGTGTAAGGAGTAGCGGAATCGGAGCAAGAAATTGGCACAGCGAATTTCACTTTCACGTGCTGTTAAAACTGCGTGCCACCAATAAACACAGCACACAAACATAGAGATGCGCGCCAGCACAGCACATGAGTCAGTTTACTTGCATAACAAACGAGTCGAACGCCGGCAATAGGAACAACGACACCGATGCTGCTGGCAGACGCGCGAGTTGTATGAGTTGTAGGCAGCAATGCACAATGCAAGCACCACAAATGGGGGCCAATGGATGCACTCGTGGGTAGTCAACGTAGTCAGTGCAGAGCAACAGCCTACAAGTGACCCAACTGCGAGCGCGCTACCAACGGGGAGCCTTCCATACCGAACACGACCGGCTGGCGGGGAAGCGGACAGTTGGGGGCGCCAACGCACAGATGGAGAAGTTGCGTTGTCGTGTTGGCGTTTCAAGGCTAACGCCACCTAAAAAGGACAAGTGCACTGGCGATGCACTTTCGCAACACCCACCCACTCCGCTCTCACTCACACACACACACACACATGTACAGTTGCGAGTACAAGCGAAATGTTGTCGTAGTCATGGCTTTGCTCGAAAGCTTTATTATTGTTGTCGTCAGCAACAATAACAAGAACAGCAATAGTACAACATCACCATCGACATCACCACCAATACCGACACCAACACCAACACCAAAACCAATACCCAGTGCATCAGCACCATCGCCATTGCCATTGCCATTGCCTTCGTCATCGTTATCGCCAACGTCGTTGCATCCAATGCCAATGCCAATGTTAATGCCACTGCCACTGCCATTGTGTCGCCTTTCTCCACCACTTTGCTTTCGCGCAAGTGCGCTTGCGTGTGTGTGCGTGTTGCGTTGTTTGTATTCTCCACATTGCATCCTTCCGTTGCATCGTCACGCTGTCGGCGAGTGCATTTACCTCTGCGGTTTACATGCCAACATGCACACACACACACACTCATATATATACATATATGTACGTAGAAAAGCGCGCTCCATTCATATCGGTCGGTCGTTTGGTCGCTTGGCCAGACACCGTCGTCATCGTAGCCTGATTTCGTCGATTGGCCTTGGTGGCTTTCGTATGCAGATTTTGGCGTATGCGACGCGTGCCAGCATCGTCATTCTCAGCCTCTGTCTGCGCCTCGGCGCGCCAGCGACTCCACCTGCTGTGCCGCCTACTCGCTGTGCGCGCCCTCAATTCAGCGCCATCGCCATCGCGCCATCGTCGGCGTTAGCGTCAGCGGCGCCGCCGTTGTTATTGCTGTCGTCCTTGCATCCTTGCAGTTTGGCGTCCTTGCGCGTCGTTGTGTTACTTAAATGTGGCCACGGCACATTTCGAAATTGGGTTGCCGTGAAATTTCGCCGCTGCTGTTGTACGACCTACTCCTTGTTGCTCCGTTGCTGTTGCTCTTGTTATGCCACTCGTTATTGTTGTTGTTGTTGTTTCTGTTGTGCATTTTGTGCATTCTGGTGACCAAATTTCGTGTGGGCTGTCCAATTTTTGTTTTTGCTTTCGCTTTGGCGTGTCCTCGAGCCTTTCAGCGACGTTTCAGCCAGGCCCGTTTATTTTGGCGTACTTTGCACACACACACACACACAGTTACGAATACAACATACATATAAATGTGTGGTGGTGTGGGTTCTTTTGAGTCTGTATAGATGCGTTACAAACTTGAGTTGTGTGTACGTCTGTCAATGTTTGTCATTGGTTTAAGTACGCGTTTTCCATTCAAGTTTTCAAAGAGTTTTAGTTTTTATTTTATTGTGGTTTAAAAAAAAATAACAAATTGTTTGATTAGTTTGACTGCACAAAATAACAACCTAGGAAAATATATGTATATATGTATTTTCGTGCAATGAAGTGCAAAGTTCAATTGACGTTGAAAATTATTGTCAAAGTTAGAGTTATTAGTTGGTATCTTAAAAAAGTTGGTATCTTTTCCATTTAAAATTAAATATTCTCCTTATTGACTCGAGTGCTCCAATTTTTTATAATTAAATTTTCAGTCTATGCTCTTAAAGTTGTTAAAGCTTGGTAATATTTTGCAGTAATATTTTGTTTCTCTTAAATATATGAATATTTCAATTAATATGACTTCACGACACTAATGTATCATGTAATATTTTTTCCTCAAAGGGTTTCTTCGGTTGCCCGATCTGTAGTAGCTGCAGTTTTACTAAATTTGATTGAACGTTGAGGAGTTTAGTGATTAAAGGGTTCATTAAAACTATCAGATTTTAAAGCTTGTTGCTATTCGCTTAGGTTCTCTTTCCTTAAGAATTCGTTTCACAATGGATTATTATTAATTTTACAATGCTTATACGAGAGACTAGCTTCTCATACCAGAGGCCCTAGGTTCGATTCTTAGCTCGGGCTGGTGAAACTCTCGTCTACTTCTATCGCTAGCCACATGAAGCAGATGAGAATTATTCACCTCTTGGTGTGAAAGGAAAGCCGCTGTTCGGATTCGGCGTAAAACTGTGAGCCTATCCCCCTTTCCCCATCCGTTTGAAATGTATATTGTAACTAGCCTTCCCAACTATTAAAACGGTTTAGGGAGGACAAAATTTGGCTTGAGGAGGACTTTATATGGGAAATATTTTGTTTGAGGAGGACATAACATTCCTTCAATATTTCACCATGTTTTTAGAAAATGCAAGTGTAAAAAGAGAAAACCTAAAATCACAAGTAAATTTTAACTTTTTAACCACTTTAAAAAATAAAACAAAACGCATATTTGTGCGAATGTAATCAACAATATCAAACAATATTTTCAATATCAACATCGAGATCACACAATGCTTTTTTTATTGCAATTTGTATTATGTGCGCGTGACAATTGCCTTTTAATATATTTTGGTTTCAATTCTTAAGATTAACAAATTCACAACATTTTTTATTTTTAAGTCTAATTTTTCCAATGCGGCCTTAATCATGTTGAACATTCCAGCAGCTGACTCATCCGGATTTTCAACGAAGTCTATAATTTTATTTTGAACGCCTAAAGCAGCATCGAAACATTGGACACAAATTGGAAAAATGTTCCTCATTAATTGATTAAGTTGCCACACTTGAATAAAAAAAAATTAAAAAAAAAAGAAATTTAATTTGAGCTTAAGGAGGACTTTTTGGCCTTTGAGGAGGACGGAGGACATTTTCTGTGCAAGGAGGACTGTCCTCCTCAAAGGAGAACGGTTGGGAAGCCTAATTGCACATGTTGAAAAAACAGTGTTGCATACACATTTCAAACGGGTGGAATTCGTGATATCACAATGGGTCCATATAAAAGCCTAAGTGTGTCTCATACAGAGGCAGCCTCTACAACCTACCTATGCTTATTATAAACCTTTGCTGTTTGAACAAGGCCTGAAAGAATATAATTTCCTGAAAAGTATATATCTGTAGAATCAATCAGCTTTTCTTCTATATGTTTATTGGTTAAGTATTGATTTATGTGCAATAAAAAAATATGTATATCTTTCAAAAATGTTTTGTATTCTGAGTTTATTTTGTGTTAAGACTTCAAACATTAAAAGAAAAAAGAAATAAAAAATATAAAAACAGCTAAGCGTTAAGTTAGCAAACAGTTGATTCACATACTTCAGTTCCGTCGTTATAAAGTTTTTTTATAAGGTTTTGCTTCTAAGCAAAGATAGTACAACAGTATTTCAAAGCGTTTGCTCTCAGACTGCTGCCATTTTTAACGCTTTACTTGCGTTTCTTAAGTACTAATTAAGCAGGCAATCACTCACTTAGTTTGAGTAGAAACTGAAATTTTTAAGAAAATTAATCCTTACTTAGCTGTAATGAAATCAAACGACTTTTGCAAGGTTCCCAGTTTGACAGATTGAACTAAGCGACTACTGGACCGGCTACAGGCGCACTCGTAGCAGAGTTTTTGCTAAGAAGCGGCCTATGATCTTTCTTACCTCTATTTCCGGCGCTTCTCGAAGATAGTTTAGTATTGTTGCATATGCTCCTTAGTACACTTTTTATGAGGTTTATCCTTTTTGAATTAATTTGTTTCTTTCCATATTTGCATATTTGCAAAGATGTAACAAGTGCAATTCTGTATACCTATTTTGTTAGTGTACAGTCAAAAAATATTCTCTACCATTGTTCTACGATTTAAGACCGTTTACACAAAATTGTGAATAGGATGTTGCAATCGAATACAATCACAGAAGTCACCGACGGCACAATGTTCTATATTTTGTTTTTTGTATTCAAAAAAGAAAAGCAAAATAAAATATGTATGTATGTATGTATGTACTCGTACTAGTAAACTTTCTTTGGGTCAAATGTGTGCAACAAGACGACGTTTTGCTGCACATAATAAAAGAAATGCATTGGTTTAACTGAGCTGCACTCTGCAGCAACTTGAAATACAGCAAACCATACAAACAAACAGAAATTTCAAAAACAACTACAAATAACTAACAACAAAGTGTTGTGGGTGGAAAAAATCACTACATATGTACATATAAAAAAGTATGAGTGAGAAAAAAACAAAACGATGCAGAAACGCTGTTGTTAGCACAGAGTGGTAGTGAATTTTTATGCCAAAAAGCTGCACGACAAATTCTATGGCGGAAGGATATCCGGTAGGCAGCAGACATATGCAATGCATACAAATAAACCTTTGGGCTTAGGGTGGTAGAGGGGAATTGCGTATGTATGTGTATACATATGTGCTGCTAAGCGAATTTGCATTGTGTACATGTGTGTGTGTGTGGAGGTTTTCCGTTAGGGCATGTCCTTATAGTAGTGTGTTAAACGGAAAGAAGGCTGAGAGAGAAGCCAAGGGTTGCCAGTGTGCTAATATTTAGAAATAAGAAATGCAGAATAGCAGAGAATAGCAAATAAATTATTAATTAATGGCATGAAAAAATTATAGTAAACATTATTTAAAAATTATTTAAAATATTATATATAGTATGGTTCAAGGCCGAAAAAAGGCCTAACTTTGACAAATTTTTCACGACTATGGAAAAAATACGAGGATTTCTTTTCAACGAGTGTACTCGTATTGAGCACTTATTGTATTATGGAAAAAAAATTTTTTATTATTATATTACTTCGAAATGATAACGAAAACGTTACGCTGGGAAATCGTCTTATTTCTTAACTCCCAAACGGGTGGAGGGATTTTTAATTATAAGACTTAAAACATTTTAGAATTTTTCTTCTATTGTCTATGGTAGCACTCAATTTTTCTAAAAATTTTAAACTTCAATATAAAAGGATAGATTTTTGGCCAGAAATTTTTCAGTAAATTGTTTACTACAAAACAAGTTTCCATCAATTCAAAACATAATAATTCTGTGATCAAAAACGATAAACGCTTAGGTCGACTTAAGTCATCATTGAGTTAAGGATGCTGGCATGTTGCTCTAAAGCATGTTCCTCAAAATAGTACTTATGGACTTAAGCGATTATTGCTTTTGGCCACAGAATTGTGGAGCTACTGTCAAAAATTCAAATCGATCTATTCGACGGCATTCGAGTTATCTGTCCACCCAGTTTGCAAAAAGTGGTTTCGAGAAAAATTGCAAAAATGTACCATAGTCATTTTCATAATTTTTCCCACTTTTTCCTTAAAAAATTAAGGGCCTCAAAATATGCTCTTTTCTATGTTTCATTTACAGTCTGGAATACAAGCAACAAACAAAAAATTTTGAATTGCTCAAAACAAAACAAAATTATCAAAACTCAAACTTTGCATATTTTGAGGCCCCAAATTTTTTGAGGAAAAAGTATGAAAAATTATGAAAATGACTATGGTACATTTTTGCTATTATTTCGATGAGAATGGGAATCACACCAAATAATTTGGCTGTGTTCTATTACTTGATGTTTCCGCTTTCATTTAACACCTAAATTGATACTTGATTTACGAAAATTGTGCATGTTTTTGACCATCAAAGAAAACGCCTTAAAATTCCATATTTTCCGAATTTGAGGTCCAATTACCGCGGAATTTTAAAACATATAAAAATAAATTGCATTGGAAAAGAAGCCGTGCGGTGTTGCTAATGCAACGAGGTGAAAATGATGTCAACCGGTTTATTGGTATAGAAATTACAATCCCAAACGTGAAAAAAGTCAGGGAAAATCCAAAAAAGTGACACGCCCATTTTTTGCGAAAACGGAAAATAAGTTTTAAAAACGGTTTTCGGATTCGAAATCAGCGCTCGCTAATCACCCTAGAACTGATGTCAAACCCAGAAAAGCCGACCAAAAGTCGAAATTTGTTGCCCTGTGTAATTTAATTTTTTAGATAAATAAATGTATACAAATTTTTTATATAAATTTATTTTTTCAAAATCCCAGATTGTTTCTACCCGTTAACTAATGACATTACAAAGTAAACAAGTATGAAAAAATTATTTCAGTTTTATATTTTTTAACGTTTTCATACAAAAGAGCCCATTTAGGTCATGAAGGTCCATTGTGATACCATATAAGTTGAACATAAGACCGCTCACTTATTGAACCGTTTTGACCTTTTCACGAAACGTAGTAGACTGAAAACCCTAAGCTTTTTGCATTGATGCCAATTAAACAGTGACTCGTCAAAACACCAATCATGGTTCCGATCTGACACTCATTTAGTAAAAACAAAAATTAAAAAAAATAAATTGTTGCCAACTAATGAACCAACTGTCGAATATTTTTAAAATTTTCTGCAAATCCTTTCAATTAAATAAAATATTTAATTTGCAAAAATAATTATTAATTTTCTCAGTAATATTTTGAATAAGTAGTTTCTTTATGTAAGCTTTATTTTAAAGTATTTTTATCGGCTTTGCACTATGATTTTTTTTTAATTTTTAAATTCCGTTCTCTATTTATATATTTTCTTTGTAATTTGTTTGATTTTCCTATTTGTGAAGTTAGTAGTTATCAATCCTTTTACATTTTCCAAAACATTTTCATACCATTCTCCGGTTAAAAAATAGTAGTAGATTGCAATTGTATTTACAAATCTGCTGCTGCTTTTGTTTGTTTGTATTTTCACCCTACCCCAAACAAATACGAATTGGGAGCTTCTCAAAACAGCGAAAAACAAACGAACGCCATTCCACAACATAGCAACAACAAGTCTCAGTTTTTCCCCTAAACGAATTTAAGCACTCTTACGCTCTCAGCAGCAACAATAGCACCAATAACAACAATAACAATAACAACGGCTACCTACACTGTGAGCATTGTAAGCAAAAAAGGAGCAAAAACCAGCCGAGGGAGCCATCCGACCATTCATCCGGTCGGTCGATCGCCGGAGCCGAGTCAACTCCCCCTCCAATGCAATGCGAAATACAAAGTGCAGCCGAGGGTGTACGTCGTTGACTTTGGCTATGGCTGTGGCAGCAGCCGAGCCACGAAGCCTGGCGCCAGTTCCAAACTTACGCCGCACACCGTTAGGTGGTGCTGCAGCTGCTGGTACCTACGGCAAACGATTGGGCGCATTTTTATTTGGCGTTTTTTCCTTTCCTTTTCAATGCATTTTTTTGAAAGGGGGTACGGACGAAAAAGCGATAATACCAACAAAAAAACATATATAACAACAAAATAGAATAAAGTAGAGAAAAATCGCGCCGTGTAAAGGGCAGAAAAAGCGGTGGAACTGGCCGGAATCACATTCGCTCGCACGTAGGCACGCAGAAAACGCGACGCTTTACGATAAACGAGGCAGGCGTTAAGGATGACGGTGGCAACGGCAACGGCAGCGACCACGTTGGTGACCCTCTTGAACATGTTGCTGCATCGTTAAGAAGCGCGGGTGGGCACGTAAGTGGCAAACAAAACCAACAGAAAAACATAAATCAGCAGGAAAAAATTGGCAATTTTTCTTTGCCGTTTTTTCGCCGCAGTGTTTTTGGGTGCACTTTTGATGCACAGCCTGACCTCCACCGCAGCGCTGTGCACCCCTGTCCCACCAGTCGAGTGCAAGCGGGTAAAAGTGCAATTTTTGTGATGGCTTTATGGTTGTTGTTGTTGTGGTTGTGCTGGTGTGACAATGCTGAGTGTGTTGCATTTGAAGATGCAACGAAAGCAACAGCAGAGTGTGCTTAAAAATGAAAAATCGCAATTGTGTGTGCAAAATGAAAAAGGAGCAAACCGACGACAATAAGGAAAATGCAAAAAGCAAAAGTGAAGTGCAAAGCAGTAAGTGGCATGGCGTAAAGTGACATAAACGCCCAACAACAAACAATCGAATGAGAAAAACCATCAGTGGGCCCGAAACGGATTAAATTCGCTTAGCATAAAACATGCAAATCATAACGGTGCAAAAGCGTTAACCATACAAAAAAGCAAAAAAGTGTGGCAACCTTTAAGTGTTGCTGGGCGCAAGCCGAAACTTTGCTGCACAGAGCTGAATGCAAAAACTGCATTAAAGAGGCGTGCAATATTCTGGCGGCGTACTTACATCACAGCATGACTGGTGGCGACACGGGCGGCGTTTGGATTGACGGACGCAACGGCGCCGTACACGCCGACAGTTTGCGCAAAAATGCTGAAATTAAGGTGTGGACTTGTGTACATTTTTCCTTACTTCGACAGTGTTGCAAGTTTTCGGCTTTAATTTTCATTGTTACAACTTGAGCGGGTACGCCAGTTGCTGTTTATTGCCGTTTTTGGGTAAAATCGATAATTAAATTGTTTGGTTGTGCGCTTGGCAGCTGTTCGCTGGTCACTGCCAGCTTTAATGTCAAAATTGAAAAAGCGTGGGAATTTGCCCGTTCAGCAAATGTCAACCAAAAGCATTTTCAATAGCACTTTTCACTACGCTTTCTGCATGTTGTCGCTTAAACAATTTGGCACTTGAAAAATAAAAATGCTTCACCTGCTTCTCTGCTGCGGCACAAGTTTTTTCGGCTTTTTTAATGTAGTATGAGCACGCACTGCCTTCCTTCTGAGCCTCATACACCCCAGCACCCAACACACTGTTCCCCCATTTTTCTGATTTTTCATGGTATTTTCATGCTCTGCCTTGTGTAGCTTTCCTTTTTCATTTTGGCTGTCATTATTATTTGCTTCACTAGTTTTTGCTTTTTCGCTTATATATTATCATCTTTTTATTGTTGTTTTTGTTTTGGCGCAACAATCCTGCCACAGTCTGTGCTCTCACTTCGTGCGCCTCTTTGACTTGGCTCTCCTTTAGTGTGCTCCAAAAGCCACTTGAAACACCCACTCGTATGCCTGGCCTGGCCATTCCATTTCGTTTCGTGTCGTTGCATTGCTTTGTCCTGCCTCCGTTATTGAGTTTTCACTTTTAATTTTGCCCACTACAAACATTGGCGCTTTTACTACGTTTGTCTCGTCCTTTCGCTCATTGAGTGCGCGGCACTCTCTCGTCCGTGGTGCGCGTTGTTGTGCCTGTTCTCTGTTTATATTTTCTTCTAGGCCATTTTCTTCTTACTGGGTACTCAATGTTTTGAGGAGAATGCACGGAGAACATTGCTTGTTGTTTATTTATTTTGGTTTGTTGTTGACTGTTGACTTTGTATTACCTTTCTTGCATTAAACATATTTTGAGCTATAAATTCTAAAGTCTCTTAATTCTGTGGTTGCACAATGCTTTCAAATGTCAAGTTGTTCGACGAATGTTCGAAGGAATATTAAGTCTCTGTGCTTTCAAAAGATTTTTCAAAGTCTATATACTTGTATTGCCTTTTGGATTCTTTGTATCCTGCCCTGCTATCTCAACGAAAAGTCTGGCCACTGTGTGGGCGTTTGAGCACACCGAACTGGAATAGGGTCTTTTAAGTTCGCCAAAAGTGGATACTCAACTTATAAATGGAACTTTTTATATTTCTATTTATTTGAATATAGTCTTTGAACAGTTCTTACTTAAACGGGAAAATGGGAGTAAACAAAGGAAATGAACCAGGGTTTAGGTACAGATAGACCTAATCGTAACCTTATCTGGTAGCGCTAAGGACCTAACAGAAGTCTATGGCCCCAGTGGGCGCGCAAGGAAGTTGTGGAGCGTTCAAACTCCTCTCAAGTATCTGCATCTTTCAAATACTTTGGGTGTCAAAATGAAAACCCCATTGCCCAGCCAGTTATACCTACGTAGGTTTAATCTCCATAAATACTTATTCGAGTGGAATTTGTATAGTCCTTCAAATATTTGAATTTGTCATCGTTAAGTACAAACAGAGCCGTGAATTCTAAGGAATATAGAAAGATCTTACTGAACTGAAAGTCTTTCAAGGCTCTAAACTCTTTTTTTTATATCTTTCTTTAGCAAATTCCGAACTGGCTATTGAACAATTATTCGCAGACAATTCTGAAAACTTTAGGTAGATAGTTGCGTTGCGTATGCAACTGTTTTATGATTCACCGCCGTAAATACCCAAAATTTCGAGTTACCAGGCTTTAGAAGTAGATGAGAAGCATTACAAGTCCTCAAGCCATTAGATGCACACTCTAGTTTTTAAGTTTCTATTTGGTTTTTTAACAATTAATTTCGGAAAGTTTTATTTTCAGAAATCAGTTATGTTTTGTTAATTTTACCAATTAATTTCAGAAAGTTTTATTTCCAAATATTAGTTATGATTACCTAAACGGTATTTTCGCTTTTCTAGCTAATGTGTTTCTTGCGCATTTAGTTTTTTTTCACTTTATAAATTCTTTAAAGTTTTGCAATTGTATTTTCCCTTCATTTGCAGCATACTTCTCCATGCCTAACCTCATCCATCGACTCGAGTACTAAAATCGTTTTCGAATTTACCTCACGTCACTTACGATCCCAATTGCAAACGAACGCAACCAACGGATCACAATGAATTTCACACCATTCGGCAGTCCCTTTCCTGGCACTACCACCATACCCGGCATATCGCAATTCACAACCACAGCGGCCCCTTTGGTATCGACGGTAACGTCGGCGGCCGCCGTTGGCACCGTAACGGCACAGGCCGGCAATCAGCAGCAGCAACAACCCCAAGACACCGCTTCCACCAGCAATCGATATCAACAGCAGCAACAACAACAGGGTGCCACAACCGTCAGCATGACGCACTTCAATCAGTCGGCCATACCGATTGCGGCCGGCACCACGGTGACTGCCATACCTGCCAAGTTTCGCACCAGCAACGATGATCCGCAAGGCGACAAGTACAATGGGCACTTGGTGACCATAGGCACCGCGGGCACGGTGACCAGCACCCAGCAGCAGCAGCAGCAGCAGCAGCAGCAACAATACACCGCCATACCGACATATACGCAGCAGACGGAGGATAAGCGGCTAATAGCAGCAGCCATTGCCTATCCGCAAAACACCATTACCGCTTCGACGTCAACAGTGGCAGCAGCGGCGGCGGCGGCGGCTGCAGCAGGCTCAGCGCAGCAACAGCAGCAGCAGCAACAATTGCAGGCGCAGCAACAGGTGTCGGCGCCGCAGGAGCTGACGCAGGACTTATGCAATGCCATATTGCAGCAACAAGGTGTGGATACAAAGCGTGGTGAGTTAAATTTGGGACAATATCTCAAATGGAGGCAGTGATTCAATTTGGCAACATGGCATTAAATACAGTGATATTTTTTCATCATAAGGGGATGTACCTGACTTTGTTCAGAGCTGTTATGCTTTTGATTGCAAAATTTAAAAATAAGTATAATGTTCGTATTAAAAAACGGTAATTTTGAAAAATTATATAAACTCCAAAGACACCAAGTTGTTGTCGAACAATGCAGACAGACTGTAAATCACAGATTGTGATGAATTAGAAGAAAATGTGACGCATAACATATGTCACATTGTGGAAGAAGCATAAATCGACCGATTCGTGCATATAGAATTTCTATTTAAATGTTATGTCTTTAGTTTCGGAGTTTTGAATTGCTTATCGAACATTAAGTTAATGTTAATGTTTTTGTTGTTGTCATTTTTTAAACTTGATTCCTTAGTTATGGTTCTTAAACCTTTCGCTACAGGTTTTTACTGGGAAAAGTTAAAATTTTAAATTTTACGTCTTCCAATATTCCATAAGAAATTTTTTAATTTTTATATTCGGACCCTGTATTTTAGAGTGTTTTTCTATGAGAGCAACCACATCGTTGTGGCTGTAATAATTACTTAAACATTAAACTTTTTACGCATAACGAAAATTTGAATATTTCTTCATTTACTTCAGCCAAAATTAAAAAAAAAAGTATCTAAATTGAAAGAAAACGTCAAATTAAAAAGTTCTCTAATATTTTCTGCTTCTTCTTCCTTTACTATGTCAAGATACCATTAAGATAAGAAGATACTCGTACCATTAAAAAACCTGTATACGTCTTCTTTTAACTTAAATATTCAGTTTATTAATTTCGTATTTTTCCTAAAACTTTAAATTAATCTAAAGACCAACAAAAAAATGTATTCTTGCAACCATTGAGGATGCAGACGTCCACAAAGTAGCATGTTGGCATATGGCAACAAAATAGCGAAAGGGTTAAGCATTAAATGTTCATGACCAGCCACTAGCCATTCTAATATTTGAGATCTTCTCATTTCAAAGCCAATTCTTGAAGTTGAGCTCCCGCCGAAGAGAGAACTGACCAGAGAATTATCATATAAAATTTGTAGCTTTAAGTGACGGAGCGCAGATTCACACTAAAATGATTCATTTACCTATTCCTGTAGTTCTACAAAATACCTCATGGCAATCGATAACGCCAGGTACCACAGTAGCTGATTACCTCTCCCATCTTCCAGCCAATACGCTGCCACTGTCGCTGCATCATTTCCTCAAGTACTCAGCGGAGACGATAAAGAAGGAGAATCAGAGCGTAGTAAGTATTGCCCGCAGTATCCACGACAGTGTGTTCGATAAAGGCGCGTTTTGCGTTCGGTACAACATGTTTTACAGGTACAAACGGGACCACCCATTGGCATCAACACCATCGGCGGCACAACAACCATTACAATACCTCAACAGCAACCGACAGCACAAATGCAATCACAACAACAGCAACAGCAGCAACTAGTAACAGCCGGCGTGCAGCTGCAAACGGCTGCATCGACCAGTGGCGGCACCATTGTTGTGGCCTCGACGTCAGGCAATGCTGCCGTTGCAGCTGCCGCCGCCAGCTCCGCCACCACCAGCACCATCACCACCACCACCACGAAGAAGAAGAAGCGCAAAAAGCGTCCAAAGGATCGCAAGCCCAAGCTACGTCCCGGCGAGATACGGCTGACGACCGCGCTGGACGGCAGTCCGCTGTATTTGTGTCCCGAGTGCCAAGTGGCCTACCCCGAGCCAGAGTTGCTCGAGATTCATCTAGTGGGACACAATCTGGAGCGGCGCTACATCTGCGACATTTGTCAGGCGGCACTGAAGCGCAAGGATCACCTGACGCGCCACAAACAATCGCACAACCCGGAGCGGCCCTACATCTGCACGGTGTGCCTGAAGGCGTTCAAGCGGAAGGAGCAGCTCAGCCTGCACTTTGTGATACACTCGGGCGAGAAGCGGCACCTGTGCCACGAGTGCGGCAAGGGCTTCTATCGCAAGGATCACCTGCGCAAGCATACGCGCTCGCACATTGCGCGGCGCGTCAAGGCGGAGCTGAGCATGCAGAACGAGAGTGAGAACGGCACAAGTATGCTGCAGCCGGTGACGGTGACAACGATAGCCGAAGTGCAGCAGCAGCAACAAGCGACTGGCGTGCAGCAGAGTGGCAGCCAGCAGCAGCAGCAGCAGAGCGGTCAGCAACAACAGCAGGTACAACAACAACATCAGCAACAACAACAGCAGCAGCAGCAACAAATGCACACGCAGCAACAAATGCATCATGTGGTGGTCACGCAACAGCAGCAACAACAACAGCAGCAGCAGCAGCAACAAACGCAAATGCTTAATTAGCCCAGCGGCGGCAATGATTTTTGTAAAGTCAGTTAAAATTCAAAATTTGCGAGAGCGTTTAGTATATAATTTGTTTGGTACTAGGTTTAATATCATTTTGGTGTAATTTTTGGTTAAATTTAATAGATATGCACCAAAAACGATCAGAGCAAAGGCACACCAGCTGTTGATAAGTGAGGTCCTAATAAATAGTTAAATGAGGCAGGCAGGATTTAAAAAAAATGACTGGACTTTCATAGGATTTTATGGCCCAGTGAAATGTGAAAGAGTCTCTCTCTTTTGTATTTATGCTTTTCTTTATTTATTACGAAAAATTGAATCACTTTTGTTCTAAAGACAAGACACTGTGATGCCAAAAGCATTCTTACCTATGAACAACGGTACTGGTACTGTAAACAAGGCCACACTTTTGATGAAATTGGTGATAATTTGCTGTGATTCTAAATCCATTACATTTAAGGAAGTGAATATAAGTAAAGACTCATTCATTTAATTAATTTAATTCATACATCTAACTATAATGTGCAATGTTCTAAGCACATTTTTGTAATAGTTGTTGTCATATTTTCTTTGCCAGCTTACGACTTTGACTGTTGTTTTTTTTTAAATTATTGGACATAGCACAAACTTGATATAAGTTAATCCCATCTAATACTACGCAAATCATTTTTAATGCAGCAGGACCTCACTTATCCGACACTCTAAAGTACCATTTTCAGAAATCCTCACATTGAAACTTAAATACAAAATATGATTTCTGTTTTATATTTTGTTTCTTTAACTCTGGTAACAATTTTCCGGAAACAAACGACTTGTCAATGAATAAATATCATGCGCCGCCAATAAAATAACTTCACATAAAAGCACACACACACACACATTTACTATAAATAATTATGTACAATTTTAATTTTAAATTTTGCGTTAAATTATTTTTCTTGTAAATTACGAAATTAAAAAGTACTTTGTTGCACAAAATATACCATTGAAATCTGCTGTCCCAATTCACAATCATGCAAAACACACTGCAGGTTGAATGCGAATGAAAGAGATACAAATTGAATGTTGTACAATTCTTACTAAAATATTTCTTACTTACAATTAGTAAAACAAAAAAGCCACAAAACCAACAAACAGAAAAAATAACAAACTTGAATTTGATAAAAACAAACAAATTTAAGTAAACGGTATAAAATTTTCGAGTACGTGCATAAACTTACATACAATTAGGCATTAAGTATGTGTAATGAAAAAAATCGGATAGTATTTTTGTATGTGTAAAATAAAATAAAGGTCAAATTTGTAACGAATTGTAACTAGGAAAGGACAAATAATACATATTTGTTTTAAATTAATTTGTTTATATTTTAAGTCGACACTTTTAGATAATGCAAAATATGCATAGATAAACATGTTTTGATTTAATTTGAATTAAATCCACATAGCAATTTCCTTGGGATAGAAAACTATTAAAACGTCGAAATGTAAAAACTGTAATTTAAGTAATTTAATTTTGTGATTTTTCCATTAAGCTAAGTAAGTGAGATAATTGAATATTTTTAATAAAACATGAATTGTAACTTGATGGTGTAAACCTTAATTGCGAGTTAAATTCAGAAAGCCATGGCGGTTTTCATTGTTTGATCATCAACTAGGACAACGTTAAAGGCGCAAAATGCTCCATATTCACAATGAAGATGAAGTTAGTTGAGTTTTACTTTCAATTTGATCACAACTGAAACAGGAGAATGTAAAAACATGCTCTTAAGCTACATTGACTTAGTAGCGTCGTGTACAGCTGGATTTGTTTACATGGCGCTGCAACCCTTAACAGCTGTTCACGTAGGTAAGTGGTCACATCTTGTCGCATTAAACACAGCTCTGCTGTCAATTGTTCCGAAAATGTAAAGCAAAACAAAGAGCAACCGATTATCAAAATGTGTATAGAGGAAATTTCCATTGGTAGAGCTGCCAGGCCAACCGAGTGTGCTTAGAGCAATTTTCAGAAATTAGTTTATAAAATCTTCCACAATGGATTTGGTGCCTTTAATTTTATTCAGTAATAAATTTGTATAAAATATGCGTGTAATAATTTGTCTTTTGGGTAAACTGAAATAAATCTATAAATGTGTTTGAGTATGGCTGTGTGACTAGGTGTAAAGTTATAATCAAGTTATTGTTTCTTATGTTGAATCATTCAATTATTAATATATGTCATGACAAAAAGGAAATAATATACTTTATGTCAATCAAATAAAACGCGATACATCACGATCAACATGAACAAAGAAATCAAATGCATTCAAGTTAAAGTTACGAGAGCAACTAAACATCAAGAATATGATTTCAAAATCGGTTATGAAACGTAAATAATAATAACAAATTATAAAAGATGCGTTCACAAGTTCTTGTCACTTAACCTGCCATTTCTACTTAATATGGTACTTAACTGCACTCTACTGGACACTTTTATTTATAGTTTAAGTTCACAGGAACCCAAGTTTTCTAAATTTAAATCTAAATACTTTCAAAAAATTGTACGTGAAACACATATATTAAAAAAAACAAAATGCATAAATTATTATACGAAAAGGATGTGTCAGAAGTTTGGTGAAAAAACGAAACTCACAGCCCATAATAATCTTCAAAAACGCATAATCACAGTGAACTTCCAACTGCTTGCAGCTGACACATAAAGGATATTTGGCTCTTTTTGGAATGATGTCAACTCAGCGCATCTAAAGACGCTTGGCAACTCTGTTTCTATCGTTTCTTTTCGCCTAATTTTTTTTTATTTACCTATCGAAGTTCTCTCACTCGTTGCTGTCATACACGCGCGCACCCATACACACCAGACGAAACGCAAGAAAAAGCACTGAAGTGGGAAAATTTTCACTTTTCATAATCGAGTAAAATTCCACAATTTCTAGAGGCTAGAAATCCTCCAAAACCACAAGAAAGTGGCCGTTGATTGTCGCAGCAACGAAGGCGTATGAAATTTCGTTGAAATTTTGGACTTTTGAATGAAAATTTGTGAAGTATAGAATAAGTTTCAGCGACGGAGCGTAAAACGTAAAAGGCCAACAAAAAACGCACTTTCTTGAGAGGGGAAACACCATAAGCACTAAAAGCACAAAGGAGAAGCAGTGCACAGTGCAGAAACGCAATAAAGCAGCTGTAGCGCAGAAAGCGGATCTGGCAATAGCTGGCAAAAGCAAACGCACCAATAGCGAGAAACGGCAAGGGACGAAATTTGGAAGAGCAGCCACTGGTGCAGACGAGGTGGCGAGCGCGGTGCTCCAACGCGCAGCCGGAGCGATCATAAAATCAGCAAATGCACAGCGCGGCTACCGAGTCGCTGAGCGAGAAAGTGTGAATATTACAGAAAGACCGCAACGATTGCAGCAGTAGCAGCAAAAAATATAATCGGAAATAGCAAAGTGCAGCGCATCGCATCGCACGGCCATTGCCTTATTGTCCGTTAGTTGTGGGCTATTACGGGTGTTGGTGTTGGCGTTGTTGTTGTAGCTGTTGCACTTTTGTTACATTAAGCGCGGTGCAACATCGTTTCGGCGTTGCTAACTAGGTGGTGACGGTGGTGGTGGTGTTGTTGTTGTCGCTGAGAATTTGGCCAGCAGTGCAACGGCAACAGCGACAACCGAAGCATGACTATCAAACCAGTGGTTGCGCCCACGCAGAAACGCGTCGCGGCCGAGGAGAAGAAGGATTCGCACACGCATTCGCATGCCCACAGCGTGGTGGGGGTGGAGCCGGGCAGCAGCCACAATCAGGCGAATGTGCGTAGCGCTGCAACACACTCGCAGTGCCGTGCCGGTCAGGTGAGTGGAAGCGGGTGGTGCTTGTGGCATTGTTGGTGGTTTTTGCTTTCGGTTTGTTTTTGGGTGATTTCATCAATGCGTTCGCTGACTAAGCGGTAGCATGGCGCGCCGCATGTTTGGCTGCGCCACTGCACATTGGCGATTCATGTCGAGTGGGCTAATTAAGTTACATGCAATATGAATGGGCCATAAATCACGAAACGTACAGACGGCGGCAGTAGGTCAAAGGTGCTTAAGGGGTTGGTGGTTGTGGGAGCACATGGAGTATCTGACGCCTCGGAGATAAGTGTGACGACTACAAGCCAAAATAGAACAAAGACTCCATGACTTAAAGCAACTTGGAACAACGTTATATGATAAAAAATTGCGTTATCTCTGTTTGTTGCGGTTTTAATTTTAATTAATTTGATAAACTGCTAAATTCATAGTAGAAAAGAGTTGCGAGTGAAAAATTCGCCGTAAAAAATGTTATTAGCAATGAAATCACATGGAACAGGTTACAATTAGCTTCATTTATGGATCAAGCGTGACCCAAAAGACTTGAGCGAATTCTTTATATTCATTTGTTATCTTCTTTTCAGAGTCCGCAGCGTCGCGGTGAGGTCTACGATGATCTGGCACGTCATCGACGCAGTCCGCATAAGAGGTAAACCTTAGATTTTAGTTCACATTTTACTTGCATCTATCGTAATCGTCGCTGTCGTTGTCTTCGCCTTTATTACGAAAGCAGCACACGTTCCAAGCGGCGCGATCATCACGATCATCATCACAACAAGCGCGAACGCGTTGAGCGCGAGAAACACGGCAATGTCGCTGGCGTCAATGTCTCTGTGTCCAACAAGTGCAGCAGTCCGCATGTGCACGGCGTGGCGGCCGCAGCCGGCGTAGTGGTGAGCGGCGCAGGTGGTGTGGGCAGCGTCAGTGGCAGTGGTAGTGTGGGCGGTGGCAGCAGTCCGTCGAATGCGGGTGGCGGTAAGTCGCCCGAACATTTAGCCGGCATACCAGTGGTGCTCGGCTGTCAGAGTCCCAAATCGCAGACGGCCGTCACGCATGCTGCGGCCAACCTACTGAAAGCCGTGGAGGACACCTTCTCGGGCTACAATAGCGGCGATGAGCACTTGCAGCCAAAAGAGGGCGCGATTACGGCCGATGAGTGGCAGCAGCGCGACGACCAATTCGCCAAGAGTATGTCCGAGCGAGGCTACGTGCTTAAGCCGGTGGAGGAGGACGGTGCGTGTCTGTTTCGTGCGATCTCACTGCAGATTTATGGCGACGAGGAGATGCACGACGTCATACGGCAGCACACAATGGACTATATTGTGAGTGGTGGTGTCGGTTGTTGGTTGCTGTGTAATAAGAACGTTGCATTTTTCAGTACAAAAATCGCGAGTATTTTAGCCATTTCGTCACTGAGGATATAAACAGCTACATAAAGCGAAAGCGCCGAAAGGACTCGCACGGCAATCACATTGAGATACAGGCGATGTCGGAGATTTACAGTCGACCGGTAGAAGTTTATTGCTATAAGCCAAGTGAGTGCGAGGCGCTGTCAAGAAGCCGTACAAATTATATGATTTTCTATTCTAATTTAACATAATTTTAATTTTAGCTGTTTCATTTAGTAAACTTTGTATGTTGTATGTGTTATATGTAAAATTATATAAAGTTTGCCATCCCTATTGTTTTCTAATTTAAGAATACAAATTCATTTTCACGTAATAAATAATGTTTTATTATTGTTTAATTACAGCACCAATCAATATTTTCAATTCGGAGCAGCTGAATAATGGATATGACCCTTTACGTCTGTCCTATCAACGTGGCTCGCACTACAATGCCATTATTGATCCGTATAATGCCACTGTGGGTGTAGGCTTGGGTCTTCCCGCTTATAAACCGGAACTGCAGACGAAAGAAGCGGTGCGACTCAGCGAACAGTTGGAAATCGAACAGGTGAGTCTAAATAACTAAATGCTTAAAAAAATAACAAAAACTTACTCAACTTTACTAATAATTACAGACCATGTTTGAAGACAAATTGAAAACAACCGACTGGGAGGCCACGAACGAAGCTATCGAAGAGCAAATCGCACGCGAATCGTATTTGCAATGGTGCCGCGAAAACCTGCACAAATCACGTGCCACAACGACCGCCGCTTCCACATCGGCCACAGTGACTTCTGCCGAGGTGGCCTCCGACTCTGAGGCCTCACCATCGAAATATTCAATGCAGCGCTGCAACATTAGCAACAGCAACAGCAGCGGCAGCAGCAGCAGCAGCAACGGCAGCGGTAACACAACAACCACAGTAGCGAACGCTGCTGTTGTTAGTGCCATTAGTGGCGGTGGTGATGTTTCATTGGCACTTGGCAGTCTAGCTGGCAGTGGCGTTGGCGGCAGCGCAACGACTGTGGCCACAGCTGCGGCTGCATTCGAACACAGTTTCGGATTGTCGCCGAAATCGTTGAGCGCCTTGGCGCATAATCTCAAGAAAAACACAACTACTGCATGCGATTTGGAGTTTGACAGCGACGATACGGACATGAGCAGTACAAGCTCGATTGGTGCTGGTGGTAGTGGCGGTGCTGCATCGCCATCTGCGGCAATGCGCGCCACAAAGACGAAAAAACGCAGCGCCTCGGTGCGTGCCAACAGTAAAAAGCGACGCCGTGAGCACAATGCAACGGCGCTGGGGCGGAATGAGGTAATCGACGCGGCGTCAGTGGGGCCACGTGTTGCGGGCAAAAGTCCGAAATGCGAACGCGGCGGTGCTTCGCCGTTGCTCACAAAAGCCGCTACAACGTTACCAAAATCACGTTCGCATACACCGGATGCCGAACAACGACCGTGCACATCGAAACAGTCCAACAACACGCCGGAAAAGCACGCGATGCTGGCTGAAGGTGCGGTGATTTGTGGTGTGGGTGCTGGCGATGGTAATGCTGTGGCAACAGCTTCAATATCCGTGCGGCCATCGTCATCAACATCGTTGTTGTCGACGACATTGTCACCGTCTTCCAGTAAGCAGTCGCAATCGAGTTTCTATCAGGAATTGCTGGAAGCTTCATACGCGAGCGAGGGTGAGTTTTGGTTTAACAGTTTGCTGAACTCTATGAATATCATAACATAATAAGCACAATTAAGGCAATTTCCTAATGCATTTGTTACTACTAAGAAGTAGTTAATGTACTCAAAAAAAGTAGTAACTGTGCAGTACCTATTTCCATTATTTGAAAAAAAAAAACAACAAACACCAAGTTGACACGCACAGTAGCCTATAAAATATAACTAAAATTGAGTTGCTTAAATAAATTATGCTTAGTTGTATCTGCCTGCAGACTACCAAAAGAATTTTGCACATAATTTGTTTCTCTGTTTGAAAGTGGGCGAATCAGGTACATTTTCAATGTAGTCCATACATTTCATGGCTGAATTGTGTATCACAAATTTCTTAAGTTTCAACCACTTTTAAAATTTTGGTGGCAAAAATATGGTAGCAAAGCAACTTTCGACTTGCAATGAAACAATTTAAAAATTGAATTAAATTCTATTCTTTTTTGTTAATTTTGTTATTATTTTATTGTTAAGTTAAATTTCTTTCTCCAATGAATTTTGCTAATTTTCTTTTGTTTTGCCTTTTGCAGGTTGCGGCCAACTAACCGAATCGGAGATGCTGCAGCGCGCCATTCGAATGTCCACACAAGACTATATCGAAGATCAAAAACGAAAATACTTATATATGGGCCATAAATAAATAAATAATAACAATAACGGCTAAACGCATATACACGTACATATACATAATATATACATATATACTATACTTATGCATACAGAAAGCAGCCAACAAACCGGAAGCAAACGATTCCCGAAACCTTTTTGTGTGGCGAAACTTTTTAACATAATAATATTTATAAATGTATATTTGCAAACACTATTCGAAAGAGCTAACGTGAAAAATTGGCAATGCACACGAAGCCTAATGAAAATCTAATGGATACCAATGAACCGTAATATTGATGAAATGAAATGAAGTCTGTTAAACAAAACAAACAAGCAAACAAATGAGAAAAAGAAGAATGTAATCAAAATTTTACCAGCCATTGATTTCTATTTCGAAATGCATTTGATGTGTGAAATGAAAATGTACATGTTATATTTATTTGATTGGTACAAGCTGCATGTTCGCACTATGTTTGCCAACTTTAGTTGAAGTAAAACTTTGTGCAGACACAAGACTCTCATTAGCGGCAGTTCGCTCTTATGAACGCCATAAGCAGTGAGCGTTGCGTTGTGCGCTTTGGTTGGTCTTCTTTCACATTAAACAATAGTTGAATTTATATTTCAATTGACTGTTTAATTTTATGTCGAAGTGCCAACGAGCACAAGCAAATTTCATACATTCATTAAAGTGTATATAGCGCTGTTAACATATGTAAATGCTTACATTATTTATTGGTGGCTTGACAGAAGCGTGCGGATTTTTCAGATTAGCACTTAAATATAGAATTTGGCCATAGTGCGAGATGAGCTGAATTTCAATTAGACGTGATTCACTTGACTGCACAATGGCCCAAATCTGCCCGAACGCTGAAGTAGACTTTTGTGTTATTTGATGGTGATGAAGTAGAAGCAGGAAATTTTTTATTTCTATTGTTCTAAAATTGAGTTTCTTGCTTTCTGCTTGCAGCGTATTAACATTTCTTAAATCTGAGAATCCTTTGAGTTGTTGATCTAATAAAAAAAAGAAACACCGTAACGCTGTTAGCAATTCTTGTTTTCCTTTCTCAAAACGTACTATTTTTTATATTAACCTTAACTACTGTAACTTGTACTCTCATTAAATTTTTGCTTTAATTAGTGACGTACATGAAAAGAAAAAAAAAATCTAAAATCTCGTATATATCTGTAAGTATGTTTTTTTGGTTTGCTGCTAGCAGTGAATGTAAACGTTAATGCTTAAAATAAATTAAAAAACTACAATTTCTGGTGCATACATTATATAAATAAAATATGTTTAGTTATAAAAGAGAATACACACAAACGACAAAAACGATGAATTCAGTGAACGGGATAGAAGAACGTACGGCAGCCGAAGCTGAAACATAATAGTGAGACAAGCATTTAGTTGATAAGATTTTACTTGAAATACAATTGAAGTTCATTTTTGAAATACACAATGGTACACAAAAACAAAAAAACAAATCAAAAACTGTGTTGTGAAATTATTGGCATTCATTCAATGCGGTTTTCAGTCAAAGCAAACGTGCCCCCAGTCAGCGATGGAGTCTTTGTTGACATTTGGCATATCATTGGTTATTATCAAAATCATTATGATCTGCGTCATCATTATTATTTTCATTATCATTATTATCTGCGCCATTATTATTATCTTCGTCATTGTTATTATCTTTTTCGTGTATACTTTTCGCGATACGCTGTTTAGTTTTATCAGCTGGCGTCTGCACTTCAATTTTGCCACTGTCAATATAGAATTGCAAATAAATATCTAAGTTTGGTACAGGAAGCATTTGCAGCGAAAGAATGCGTTCAGTGGCTCGAATTCGATATATGAGAAATTTTTAACTGATGGCTGCCGCTGCTGCTTCTAGGAGTTTGTGACATAAGTGACTAGGCCGCTTGGCCTAGTTTTTGTAAGGTGTTGAAATATAAATGATAAAAATTAGGTAATGAAGTAAAATGAAATAATGAAATCATCATCAACAATGGCATTTCAAACCAAATCGAATTCTAGCCTCAATCCACTTTCTCCATTCTTGGCGCTCTGTTGCCAATCGTTTTCAAATTCTTTGTCCTTCGAAAATGCTTCAAGCACATCTACCTCTGGGTTACACCATGGACCATGTTTTGCTTTGGGGAAATACCTAATAAATTCAACCTCAGTTAGGTTTAAGTATGGTCGGCAAAACCCACTTCGCTGTACCCTCCTCGCGGGTGCCGACCGCGCAATGGACATTCACTCTCTCAACTGCTGGCTCCGCATGGCGCTCTATGGAGTATTGCTTGATGTGCGGTCCCCAAAGGGCGGCATGTGGAGCCATACTCTAATCATGCTAAGTGGTGCCTGGCGGAAGGCATAACACGCTAGGGGTGGGCTCCCTCGAATTAAAATCACCAATTGGAGGTCGTTAATGAAACGGAGCGGGCTGGGATACGTCGGTGGGAGGCGTGACTGACTCAGATAGCGTCGACAGCATAAAGAGGCTGCCAAGCTGGAAAAACCCAGCACATCCAAAGCGGCGGCTGCGACCAATGTGGTGGCCAAACGACATCTGATCGAGGCACTCATTGACCGCAGTAACCCGCTGGGTCAAATGTCGCAAGAGCGCTGGCTGACAGTAGAAATGAAACTGCTGGAACCCATGTTCGCCAAAATGAAAGCCGAACCCAAGGCGGCGAAGCCATCGTTCGATGGTGCCGGGTGGTTCAACGGCGTAAAATTTATCACGGGTGCTTGACACCCCCTCATTCTCTGATCACAAATATCTATGTTTCGTTACCACCTTCGCCCCCAAGAGCGTAAATTTAAATGTCAGGAACCCCAGAAATACAAACTGGGATCTGTACAGAGGCACACTTGGCAGGGCGTTGGCGGAATCAGCAAACATGAACACTGTAACTAAACTCGAGGAGAGCCTCAACTTTCTCACAACTTCTCTTATCAAAGCGTGTCATTTGGCGTGTCCTCCAACACGTGTAAAACGTAGGCCTAGGCCGCCTTGGTGGAACAAAGAGCTGGGTGCGTTAAGACGTTACGTACGGGAGATCTTCAAGTTGGCCAAACAGGCTGACTGCGAAGAATGCTGGAGAGAATACAAAGATGCGCTAAGACAATTTAAAAAAGAAATTCGCAAGGCCAAGAGGAGTTCCTGGAAGAACTTCTGTGATGATATGGAAAGAGTCAGAGAAGTAGCTAGACTCAGGAAACTATTATCGAAACAGCCGTCTGTGCCTGACGTTATCCGGAAAAACGACGGGAACTGGACGAACGACTGTCAGGAATCATTAGAGGCGCTTGTTAGTACGCACTTTCCTGGCAGTTATGATCATAATAACTGCGAACCAATAATATCTTCGATGAGCTTCGAACCATCGAGTATAATCACATATGGCAGGCTAAAGTTGGCGATTGAATCCTTCGACCCCTTTGAGTCTCCAGGACCAGATGAGATATTCCCGGCCATGTTGCAGCAGGCTGCGTACCTGGTAATACCATGGCTGAAAAAGATATTCAAGGGATGTTTGGGGTACAACTATGTGCCAGAAGCCTGGAGGGAAGCGAGGGTTGTGTTTATACCGAAGGCAGGTAAAAGCAACCATCTTTACCCGAAGGTCTTTATGCCTATTAGTCTAACCTCTTTCATCCTGAAAGCGCTTGAAAAGGTTCTGGACCTCCACATCAGGGTCTAGCAGCCTCGCAGCATGCATGCATGAGAGGCAGATCTACGGAGACTGCACTTCACTCGCTAATCTACCACGTTGAAAAAGCGCTGGAGTACAAAGAGTATGCACTAAACGTGTTGCTTGACATAGCTGGGGCTTTCAACAACGTATCGACTGCTGCCATCGTAGAAGGCATCGGTACACTCAACATCGACAACGTTGCTTATTTGTGGATTGTCAACCTTTTGGGGTGCAGAAGGATAAGAGCGGAGTGGAATGGCGCAACAGTTCTAAAGGAGACATGCAGAGGAACTCCGCAGGGCGGCGTTCTGTCTCCCCTTCTTTGGTTTTTGGTAGTCGACAGGATCCTAAAACAGTTCGAAGGCAAAGCGCCCAAGCTAGTAGCATATGCAGACGACATAGCTATAGTCGTAACGGGCAGGTGCCTTTCAACTCTCAGCGATCTCATGACTGCGACCTTAACAACTAAATAACAACAAAATATATAGATGGGCAACGCAAGCGGGCTTGAGTGTGAATGCGGATAAAATGGATATGCTCCTCTTCACTACGAGGTATAAAGTTCCGCCGTGATCACCACCAAGGCTCAACGGCTCCACACTGATCGCAAAATCCCAAGCAAAGTAATTAGGAGTAATAGTGGACAACAAGCTGCTATGGAAACCAAATGTGGAGGAACGGGTGAAGAAAGCCAGTAACGCCCTATAAGCATATAAAAAGATGCTTGGCGTTACTTGGGGCCTGTCACCCTCGCTCATGCATTGGTGCTATACGGCTATAGTAAGACCAATACTCCTCTACGGTGCTTTGGTTTGGTGGCCCGCAGTAAAGAAAACTACATACCACAAACCCTTAGAGAAAGTCCAGCGCCTTGCAGCACTTTGTATATCGGGTGCACTAAAGACGACTCCTACACCAGCGCTCAACAAAATCCTTGATCTGCCGCCTATTGACCTCTTTGCGGAGCATCTTGCAGCTAAATCCGCAGGAAGGCTAATGGCCGCAAAGCAGTTCAGGTGTAACAGTTTAAGACATAGTTCAGTCGGGAATGGTACTGTAGCAAATTTTGACTACATGACTCCGACCCTGAACTTTGGAAAGCGCATCAAAACGACGATCGAGATTGACGGGTGGCGAAAAGGCTTGGTACCGAGTCGCAACACTGTCAACATATTTACTGATGGCTCCAAGATGAAGGAGGGAGTTGGAGCTGGAGTATACTGCTCGGAGCTGAGTATCAGCGAATATTACAGACTACCCGATTACTGTAGTGTGTTTCAGGCAGAAGTGTTCGCTGCTTGGAAAGTCGCGGAACTCGCTTGCAATGCTACTACGGTAAATACGAAGATACATTTTTACATAGACAGCCAGGTGGCAATTAAGGCTATTGTGTCCAACTGCATATCATCCAAAAATGTCCAAGAATGCCGGGCAACAATGGAAAGGCTAGCCGCAACCTGCAGGCTTCATATCTATTGGGTACCAGGGCACAAAGGCATAGAGGGAAATGAAGCAGTGAACACAATTGCTAAAAGTGGTGTTAGCCTTCCAGCTGAGCAAATCGTCAGGGTGCTGATGCCACTTCGCACTTTCTATAAAGACTTGGAAAACAGCATGAAAAGAAAGGCAGAGGCTAGGTGGAGGAATTTAAACACATGCCGAACTGCAAAAGTAATGCTAAAGTCAACTAATTGCACAAACTTCGTGATTGGACTATCCCGTTCTGACTGTAGAACCGACATAGGCGTAGTAACAGGGCACTGCCTGCTAGCAGTTCATGCGCATAGGATGGGTTTGACGGACAGGGAAAGTTGCAGAATGTGCGGGGAAGACGATGCCCTGGAGACACTAGAGCATGTCCTCTGCCGCTGGCCCGCCTTCTCAAGACAACGCTTGGCAATTTTAGGAGCACCCGAATTCGCCGGATTAGCGGAAGCGGCGATGCTAGGCCTAAAGTGGTTGCTGAAGTTTGCCAAAAACACTCGCATTCTCACGGATCACTACTATAACTCGTAAACGGATCTCCATCTGGCATCACTAAGGACCCAACAAGGGTCTATGTGTGGCTACTCGTGGCCAACCAGTCATACCCAACCTAACATAGGTTTAAGTATAGATTTACCGTGAAGTTTTTAAAGAAGTCTCCCGTATGGAAAATGATGCTTCGGTGAAAAAGGTGTTCAATGCCTTAAATGGAGGTCGATGGCAAAGAGAGAAACTGTGTCTCCAGTGAAAGAACACCAGAGGAAGTTGCATACAAAGGAAGTTGAAGACGCTCTATCATCTCTTGGTGTGAGCAACTGAAGCCGAGAGAACTTTTGCAATCCAGTAACTGGTTGTTATGTCCAGTTAAGTAAGTAATTTCACAAATTTTAGGTGACAATTTTAATACTTCAATATTCAATAACTTCAACAAACTTTGAAGTTTGGTTTAGCTGGTTTGTTTTGATCCGACTAGAATTGATTAAACGGAATCAATGTACATATCGCGCACCATTAGCGAGTTGTTTATTGACTCCGTCCTAATCTCTTAAAGCATCTCATTAAACATTTAATTAACATTTTGGGTTATCAAAACAATGTAAATTTCTAAGTATTATGACAGTACTTTCAATTGAAAAATTATATCAAAGCTGCATTCATGAATTATTATAGAAATAAAGCTGAAAAGACGGTGAGACTTTTTTCAATGATCTTTAAAAACCACAATCAATAATGTTGTTTAACCCATTATATATTATATATTTTTTTTTTAATGACTTCTGTCGAAGTTGTATGGAAGAGGAAACAAACCACAATCAATAATAACTCTAGAATCCTCGGGCTGGATCTTCCAACCCCGACTCACATTGACTATACAGTCCTTCCCCCTAGCTTTGAGCGTAAGTTCACCATAGGGATTCCCAGCAGGAGCGACTGGACGGAAGGCCGTCGCTTGATGCCAAACGCTATCGAAATCTTCACAGACGGCTCTAAACTCGAAAATAGGGTCGGCTGTGGGGTTTTCTGCGATCAACTAGGGGACAGTATCTCTGCTCGTCTCCCTGACCACTGTAGTGTCTTCCAAGCGGAGACCATGGCAATACTGCTGGCAGTGGACAGGCTACGAACGCAGCCCCCAATCCCCTCGGCTATCTGTATATTCTCGGATAGCCAGGCAGCAAATAAATCCTTGATGGGTATATATACCTTCTCCAAGCTGGTGGCAGAGTGCCGGGCCGCTCTGATTGATATATCGGAGCATGCCAGGGTTCACCTAAGTTGGGTCCCGGGACATAGTGGCATCACTGGCAACTGCGTGGCAGACGAGTTGGCCAGAAAAGGCACTCTGCTTCCAGCTCCCACTACGCAGTGTAGTATCCCCCCTTGCGACCGTCAAATTGATGGTCAGACAGGCTTATCTCCGCCTGGCTAATCGACTCTGGGCGGAGGAGAACCTATGTAGGATCTCCAGAGAATTCCAGTTACTCAACAGTTTCTGTGCTAACGGGACACTGGACGAACGGCGCACACGCCAGGAGACTCGGCCTCCCCTTCAACGACCGCTGCCGTAGCTGCGACGATGCGAGTGAAGAGGAGAGCGTCGAGTATCTGATGTGCCACTGCCCAGCACTAGCAAGGAGACGACTTCGGCTACTGGGAGCCCCGTTCCTCAGCAACTTGGCCGACTTAACAGGACCCAGCATCGGCCGCATCGCCCGATTCATTGCGGAATCGGGATGGCTCCTGCCCAACACCCGGGGGGGTGTGCAAGCCTGAAGGGCGGCCACGTCCTTCACGTGGTACCACAACGGGCCGCTACGGCGTACGTGAGCTCTTAAGCTGCCACCCTAACCTAACCTAACCTAGTTCTTTCTCGATAATCTAAGAGATCTAGCTGATAGGACTATAGCACAGTCTTAGGCTTCGTAAGAAACCGATACTGCTACAAAAAGTGAGCGGTCTTAAGTTCGATTGATTGTGATATCACAATGGGCCTTTATGGACTAAGTGGGCTACGTCTAGGGACAGCCACTTCTACCTCCTACTTCTTATACTTCGACTTCTACTTTTACTTCTACTTCTACTTCTTCTTCTACTTCTACTTTCTCTTCTGCTTCTACTTCTACTTCTTCTTCTACTTCTACTTCTACTTCTTCGTCTACTTCTAATTCTACTTCTACTTCTACTTCTGCTTTTACTTCTATTTCTAGTTCTACTTCTATTTCTACTTCTACTTCCACTTCTACTTCTTCTCCTTCTTCTACTTCTTCTTCTATTTCTTCTTCTATTTCTACTTCTTCTTCTACTTCTTCTTCAACTTCTACTTCAAGTTCTACTTCGACTTCTACTTCTCCTTCTTCTTCCACTGTACTATAATATCAGTAACAGTATTTGAACAGTATTTGTGGTCGTATTTATGCTGAAATATTCTTTTGTCTTCTATATCATTAATGATATTTTGTTTATGTTGTGAAGTATAAACAATATTGTTTACACAAATGTCTATCCACGAGGCAGGTGGCGGAAAGCGTTGACTGTATTGCCAGAACTCAGCAATACATAACAGTAATGACCATAGATTGTAGAAAAAACGTCAGCTTCATAAACTTCAAGACTTCATAAAAATTATTTTTTGTGATCACTGGTGATATATAGTATATAGTTGGGTCTGAAGAGATCACAAGTAGAATATATTCTTTGCGACAACGGCCTCCAAAGAGATCTCAAATAATAATTATTCCTTGAGATCAATAATGATACACTGGTTTCGGAAGGAATCCGAAATAAAAACTATTCGTTCATACACTCGTACCTGAGGACGAGAGTACAAGAGAGATCACAAGAAAGATCTGTTCTAGTGATACAGTTTTGGGGCATCGCAAAACATAATATTTTTTGTTTAAGTTTGTCGATACACTGCAAAGTGATTCGACTCCATACAACCGCGGTACAAAATTAGAAGGAGTGGTCCGTTCTTCATAAAATTTGGTATACTAGTTAATCATGGTCTGCTGAATTGAAATCTCCATTTGGTTTTTCTTAAACTGTTGTAGTTTGGCAATGCCTGAGGCTTAATTTTGCAAATTTCGTAATTTTTCGAGAGCTATAGCAACGAGTGTGTTGGCTAGATTTTCCAGATTTTACATTTAATCGGTAACGTTAACATTGATAATTGCAAAGAGTAACAGAAATTGTCTTATGATCCTTTAGTTTTGCAATAAAAACGATAATAATAGCCGTATGTTTTGCTTTTTTGCAAGGTACTCAATTTTTCATGATGATTGCATACTTTTAGGGATGAAAATAATAAATTGTGTCGAAAAATAGGTGTTTTAAAATAGTTACTTTAAAATTTACTTTTTACTTTTTACACTTTTAAAATAGAATTCTTTTCTGAGATCGGAAGATATGTAATTACATTATCCGACAAAGAAAGAATCCTTCTTAAAATGAAAAAAATTCAGGAAACTCATACTTCATACTTTCACATACTTTTTAGATATTTTTGTGAAAAAAGTTTCAACTTTGAGCCGCCTTAGCACACACACTAACTAATTCTTTGCACAGATTTTTTGGGGTTTTCTTAGTTGGAGTTATACCTTTCAAATAACATCAAACTTGTTAAATTCTGAGACTATAAATTTTTTGAATTTTGTCTATGGAACGAATCACGGTGCACTGGTCCATAAGGAGAACGCCAAAAATAACTATTCTTGGTGATCACTGGTAATAAACTCGAGCCTGAGTAGTGTAGAGCTTCTCTGTGATCACAGGTGATATAGTCGGTTTAGATCATTGTTGATAATTATATGTACTCAAACCTGAGTAGCGGAAAGTTTTTTCGTTCGGCCAAAGGCGCCTCTACAGGTGTTTTGAACAGTGATATGTATTTAGTATTTACTTAACTGCTTAAATTAATTGTTTAAATATGAAACACCGACACTAAACTTCTCAGCAGTTTAAATTCATTTTCTTCTAATTTGGTAAATGAAAATATCTACAAAAATATAAAAAAATAATACAAATATTAAAAGAACTTTTAGGTATGCACAAATTTTATTTTATTTTAAATTTTTCCCACACGATTGCTGCCGAACTCGTTAGGGCATTAAACAACTTACAAATATTTGCATATTTGCTTAGCTGGGCTGCAGAAGAATTCTTAATTGAAGCATTGCTTGTGAAATTTGTAAATATTGCATAACGGCCATTGTGAAATATGCCATGGATATTCTATAAGAAAAAGACAAATACAACGCATTTCGGTTTTTGGATTTAGTTCTGGTACAACTGACAAGAAAATTTCGTAATATTCCGCAGCGTTTGTTTAACAAATTTTGTGGCATAAATCCTGCAAAAGTATCCTAACAAAGGTGGGATACACATAGAGAAAGTGTTGAATGTTTTTTCCTTTTGCAGCCATAATTCGCAGATGGGATTTTCAATGATAGATTCACCTATCAGATGAAGGTTCCTTACTCCATTAGTTTTAAAATGATTTTTGTTAGCTTTCAATGCAAAACTGACAAAAACCACTTCCCATTTACAGCCCATACACATTTGTTGCTGTAGATGTTATGTAAAAACAAATTGCATGGTACAGGCCCTAAATTTATTATCCACACAATTTATACTCGACATGCAAATGTTGATAATAATTACTGAATGGTACTGACAGTTGTGATCATTTTTGGAAGTTTATTAAAAAACGCTCAACTTGATCCAGTATATGTTATCTGATAAATTGATACCGATTATTGGCTTTGATTCCAGTGGTGCCACTGCTCGGCAGTTTGTCAACTCATTGTTTCCCTTACAGGTTCTTTTTCTGGGTCCATTGCGCCTCGACTTACGAGTAGCGATACATTTCACGAACCAATTGCTTCCAACTATTTATCCAAAAACCACATTTCTTTTAGGGAACTCTTCTGTATGGAAAACCGTCGCCAGACTTGTTATAACCTAGAAGCACCTGGAATGGTCGTGGAGACGTCAATGAAGTGTGAAGGATTTTCAATCAACCTTGTTACGTTACGTAGATTAAATACTAAATGACAAATACTTTTTTTTAGTATTTTACAATGTAGTTCATCATATTTTTATTAAATGTTACATTATTTTGGGAACAATTTTTGAGTTTAGAAATAAAAAAAGAAATTCTTAGCGTTATTTTGTCCCAAATTTCCGCAGAGGGGATTATGAGGCCTTGGTCCTGAACACCCTGGCACAATTATGGGCGGCGTAGGTGCGATCGCAGTTGCACTGGACGGCGGAGATGCGGGCGGAGGTGCGGGCGGACGTGCGGGCGGAGTTGGGAGCGGAGTTGCGGGCGGAGTTGGGAGCGGAGTTGCGGGCGGAGTTGGGAGCGGAGTTGCGGGCGGAGTTGCGAGCGGAGGTGCGGAGTTCACAGTTTGTGCATTTGCAAACCATTGACCAGTAACGGCTACCACAAATAAGACTGTGAAAAGTTTAAGCATGTTTGCGTGAATGTTTTAATTTTGTAGATTTGATTTTCCACAACAGCGGCGAATGGAGTTGATTTCACAAAACTGATGAAAATTGCTGTCACAATCCTTTTATATGAAAGAAGTACTATGAACTGTGAACTGTTTGTGATCTAAAACAAATGTGTTGCATCACGCATTTTATTTGCCAGAAACTCTTAATGAGTTAAATATTTACGTATTTGTACAGTTGCCAAATTACGCTCTAAAAAATGGCAAACAATCTAACGCAAACAAATAAATATTAATCGGACACCTATGTTTTCTACACAATAAGTCATTAGCAAAGCGAATTAATTCTATCACTAGGAATATTTTTATATTTTATAATTTAAAAGATTAACATGCACAACCAATTTTAGCTCATAACTTGAGTCATATGAAACTTTGATCCAAAGCAATCGATTTTTGCAAAAGTTGGAAGATTCGCGAAAGATGGTTTGTCAATGGATTGTCGTGGAATGTGTTGTATCATCATCTTGGTTCCTTTTATATGTGCGGACTAAGTAGTTACTTGTGATGAAAAACAAACGTGTTGCATTAAGTTATCAAATATTTGATTTGACAGAAACTCTTAATGCGTAGAATATTTACGTGTTTGTACAGTTGTCAAATTAATTAATTTAATTGGCTGGCACGACAGCCCGCTTACGCGAGACTAAGGCCTAGCTTCCCGCAACCACCCGTGTTGTGCGTGTGAATTTGTACGCGGGTTGAAGGGACCTACAGTTTTATGCCGGTTCCGAACGGCAGGTTGGGGCTTTTTCATAAGCAATTTCTACTCTCAGAGGTTTGCCATTTCCAGCTGAGAGGACAGCCACCGAAAGAGAAAACGAGTTTTCCCGTTATTTTTTTTTAGGTGTTATTACAGGCAGTATTTGAACCTGAGCTTGCTGCCTTCGACTCGCTGTCCAACGCACTAACCAACTCAGCCACGGCGGCTGCAGTTAATTATACTCTAAAATATGGAAAAAAACCGGAAACAAACTTACAAATATTAATTGGACACTTGTGTTTTCTACACAACAAGTCAGTAGCAAAGCGAATTAGTTCTATCACTAGGAATATTTTTATATGAATTGTAGTAGCAAACACATTAATTTAATTTTGAAATTAAAATTGTACCCAAATATCTTAGCATACATAGGTAGGAGACTTTTTTATTCGTAAATGCTGGATTGTCATTTTTTGACTCTATGTCACGAGTATCATGAAATGTATCGTATCACCATCATCATTGCTTTAAAAAGCCCAAAATGAGGCTCAACGACGCCACCTAGTTCGGTTCTTGGCCACTGGTTACTGTTCCAAAGCCACTTTTTACAAAAAATCATCTCAGTTTTATTCATACATCGATACATTTCTCATAAAATATTGTACAAAAATTATTTACCACTATTAGTTGGTGACTATTTAGTATCTTATCATATGTAATAAAAGGCGCACGCAAGAGGGTTTTGGGGGTTCAAACCCCACCCAAGTCTATGGTTGTTACAAAAATTTTGGGTGGCAGATATAGTTTCAAATGTTTTCGTGTTCGAAAGTTGTGTACAAAACTTCCCCCCCTAAAATGAAATTCTGAAATTCTGTGTGCACCGCTGTATGTAATACATGTTCATGTACTGTGCAGCTATCGGACATTATATCTCCGAGAGAAACGTGCGTGGCCTTGCAATTGCTCATTTATTATCAGCAAAACAGTACCATCGAGTAAATTTTCAAGGCTGGCAAAGTTGTGTTCGACAAGTAACCTTGGCCAAAATTTCAAACCAACAAAAATTAAAGAGTAATTGAAGAAACCTAATCAACTAAATATACAAATATACTTTCAGATTTGAGGAAATAAGTGCATCAGTGTTCAGCGTTCAGTCTGTAAGATACTTAATGTACATTCGACTTATCTTCTATACAGTGGCGCACACAGGGGGGGTTGTTGGGGGTTCAAACCCCTGAAATATTTTTAAGTTAGTACAGAAATTTAATTTAAAACCGTCGCATATATGTTAAATCATCAATAACACGACTCGGCACAAAAAATGCACCTAAAAAAGTGTTTTCTAGATTAACTTTGGGCCGCTGAACATGAAACTGAAGATCAAAACAATTTTGTTAGAAGCGTTTTCAAATCTTGGAAAAAACAGTTTTTACCCTGTTGTTTCAGTTATGAGCACATATCTTGTAAACGAACCATCCGACTATCACAAGATGTCCGTCGATCAGAAGATAATACCTTAGCTTTTCCAGAGATATACAGATTGTCCAAATCAGATGAGATTTGGAGAAATTACTGACGATGAAAGTTGTAAAAAATTTGAATTTTCGACCATTTTCAAAAATCATAAATTTTTGAATGTTTTTTATAGATAAAATAAATTAGTTCCTTTGGTTTCAAAACCTAAGATGAAAAATATATTATTTGGGCAAATATTAAGCTTACCATCAATGGAATCGAAAGAAAAATGACAAAGTTATGATGCATTGAGTGAAAACACCAACTTTACATGTATTACTCGTACACCGTGACCCTTCCAAACGTTTATATAGGCGTGAAACTAGAGGTCATTTACCTGGAATTTTATTTATTTAGTTTTTCATTTTCTGACCCAAAGTGATTTTTAAAGGACTTTAAAATTTTAAGGAAATACACATTTCAAATATTTTTTCAAATATTTGCGGCTGTGCAAGATATGGGTATCAAATAAGAGAGAAAAATAGTCTCGTTTAAATAAATTTTCTATTTTGAGCTTTCAGGTTCAAAATATGTCAGGTAGGGGAAACATACCAGGTATTTCAGTATGAAGTGAGCCTTTCTTTGCGAAAATAAAACACTAATTTTTAATGGTAAAGTAAAAAACATTTTATTCAAAGTATTGGCCATTGCTAGCCACACATTTTGTCAATTTTTCAGGCAATTTGTGGACAGCGCGCCAATAGAATTGTTTGTCTTTTGAAGCAAACCCATCAGACACCCAATTTTCGACTTCCTCGTAGGAATCGAAGTGCTGCTCAGCCAATGCGTGTCCTATCGATGAAAACAAATGGTAGTCGGAAGGAGCCAAGTCTGGTGAATACGGCGGGCGGTGTAGCAGCTCCCAGCTTTGATTGTATCCTGAACCGGTCTTGCTTTGTGTGCAGGTGCATTGCCATGGAGCAAAATTACCTTGCCGTGTCTTCTGGCCCATTCTGGTCGTTTTTCGATCAATGCATGGTTCAAATTGATCATTTGTTGTCGGCAGCGATCAGTATTAACGGTTTCGCCAGGTCCGTTCGCTCTGGTCTCACCAAACACACAGCATTGTCTTCTTGCCGAATCGATCTGGGTTTGCAGTCGATGTTGAAGGTTGTCCCGGATTAACCCATGACTTTTTCCGTTTAGTATTCTTAAAATAGATGAATATTTCATCGCCAGTAACAATTCGTTGCAAAATTGATTTTCTTTCGTGTCATCTGCCTTTCATTCAATTCATGTGGCACCCATTTTCCACACTTTTGGATCTTTCCCATAGCTTTTAAACGGACAGAAATTGTTCCTTGTGCAACATTTCTGCCATTTGCTTTTGACTCAAAGTGTCATCTTTATCTAAAATCGTTTGCAATTCGGCGTCTTCTTTTTTGGTGGTCTTCCACGTTCTTCATTTCTCACATCAAAATCATTATTTCTGAACCGTTAAAACCATGTTTTGCATGTTGCTCTTGATAGAGCATGATCACCATATGCCTCGACAAGCATTCTATGCGACTCTGCAGCACTTTTCTTCAAATGAAAACAAAAAATCCGCAAATCATCACTATCTGGTACAAAATTCGACATTTTTAACACGATGAAAAAATATGATGTGGTTTGTTCAATGACTTGATGTATACTAAATATGCTTGACAGATGTCATAGCAACAAAACAAAAATAAATTAAGGCTGCTAGTTCACAACAAATATTCCCTATCGAGACATTTGTTAGTTGAGGCTCACTTCATACTGATATACCTTCATACTGTACATGTTTTGGATCTCAGTCTGTAGATTCATACATCTAAATTTTATTCCATTTCAAAGTTCTCAAAAAAGTTACACGAAAGGCCCCCCCCCCGAAACAAAATGCGTGCGCCACTGCTTATGTACTTATTATATAAAAACAAGTGTGACGTATTTTGAGCCACAATCAGGCAAACACCGCTGAACCGATTTAGATGAAATAAGCACCAAACATTTTTTGATCTAGGGGAATCGTACATAGGCTATATGAGAATGACCACGCCCCGTTCTTATGCCCACTATGGTAACAAAACTCATCTATGGTATGCTTTTGTAAGGTAATATGGGTATCAAACGATTCAGCGTGTCATTGTGGAAAACATAGGCTATAATATAATCGGCCACGCCCACTTTCCGTGCACACTAAACTAACAAAACGAAGCTACGGTACATGTCGGTAAATCAGTATTAATATCAAATGATTCCGTGTTTCATTGATGTCAAGATAGGATATATAAGATTGACCACGCCCACCTGATATGCCTTTTCGCCACGCCCACTATTATAACAAATCAGCCATGGTATATTTGTCATAGCAATATGGATATCAGACGATTCAGCGTGTTATTGCGGCAAACATAGGCTACAATATAATTGGCCACGCCCACTTTTCGCGCCCACTAAACTAACAAAACGAAGCTACGGTACATGTCGGTAAATCAGTATTAATATCAAATGATTCCGTGTTTCATTGATGTCAAGATAGGATATATAAGATTGACCACGCCCACCTGATATGCCTTTTCGCCACGCCCACTATTATAACAAATCAGCCATGGTATATTTGTCATAGCAATATGGATATCAGACGATTCAGCGTGTTATTGCGGCAAACATAGGCTACAATATAATTGGCCACGCCCACTTTTCGCGCCCACTAAACTAACAAAACGAAGCTACGGTACATGTCGGTAAATCAGTATAAATATCAAATGGTTCCTTGTTTCATTGATGGTAACATACGATATATAAGATTGACCATGCCCACCTAATACGCCTTCTCGCCACGCCCACTATAATAACAAATCAGCCATGATATATTTGTCACAGCAATATAGGTGTCAAACGATTTATCGTGTCATTGCGGCAAACAAAGGCTATAATATAATCGGCCACACCCACTTTCCGCCCCCACTAAACTAACAAAACAAAGCTACGGTACATGTCTGAAAATTAATGTTGATGTAAAATGATTCTGTGTTTCATAGCGGTAAACATAGGCTATATAAGGTTGACCACGCCCATCTTTTACGCCCCCCTGCAATGCTCATTATGATGACAGAAATTAACTGTGGTATATTTGTGCAAAACAATATGGATATAAAAAAATTGTGTACTACTGTGTCCAAAAAATAAGGTGACATTTTATTTATTTTGAAAATTCTTTATTTATTCTTCCAAATCAATTTCAACCCCTTCAAAGTAATCCCCTCCCGATATAATGCACTTATGCCAACGGATTTTCCAATCTTCGAAACACTGATTGTAGTCACTTTCCGGGATGGCCTTCAGTTCCGTCTTCGCTGCGGCTTGAATCTCCTCTATCGTATCAAAACGGTGTCCCCGGAGCGGTATTTTGAGCTTGCTGAACAGCCAGAAGTCGCACGGCGCCAGATCAGGTGAATACGGTGGTTGCGGAACGATATGGGTTGAGTTTTTGGCGAAATGATCACGAATTACGAGTGCAGTATGGGATGGTGCATTATCGTGGTGTAAAAACCAAGAATTGTCTTTCCACAATTCCGGCGTTTTTAGGCGGATAGGGTTACGCAAACGACGCATAGCGTTCAAATAATATTCCTTGTTGACTGTTGACTAAAAAAAAAATAATTCTCCAAATCCTTCGACGCGCGCAGTTTAAATTCAAATGTCACCTTATTTTTTGGAAACAGTAGTATATAAAAATTAATGTATGTTGGTTTGTTGGTCCCACGACACTAAAACTCAGAAACTAGACAGCCGATTAGCTGAATGTATGTTGCTGTATGGCACCTCCCAACAACTTAAATTTTCAATATGGAATATCTTCGTAATAAGAAGTCAGACAGCATTAAAATTTGGTGCGGGGCCACCGTTTAGATGTGCCGTTTCACTGGTAAAATTTAATGGGCGTTGGACAAGGGGCGTGGCACTTTTTAAGTGCCGGTGTAACTTAGGAACTATAGCGTTCAAATCAATGACACTCGGTACAAAAGTACGATTTTGTTGTGTTTTTCGATAGGCGGAATGGGGTGGGTTTTTGGCAAGGGGGCGTGGCACCGCCCATACAACTTAAATTTTCAATATGGAATATCTTCGGAATGAGAAATCGGGGAGCATTAAAATTTGGTGCGGAGCCACCGTTTAGATGTGCCGTTTCACTGGTAAAACTTTGTGAGCGTTGGACAAGGGGCGTGGCACTTTTTAAGCAACTCAAATGTTTTGAATAACTTTGGAACTACAAATCACACATCAAAGAGATTTGACACAAACTTACGATTCAGATGTGCCCTTCGCCAGGGTGAGTGGGGTGTGTATTGGACGAGGGGCATGGCACCGCCCATAGAACCAAAATTTTAAATGTGGAATAGCTTCGGAACAATAAGTTGGAAAGGTTTGAAGTTTTGTATACCATCGCCCCATAGATGTGTCATTCTACTGGCAAAATTTTATGGACGTGAAACAAGGAGCGCGGCATATTTTTGTGACTGAAATTTTCCGCGTAACTTTGGAACTGAAAGTCGCATATCAATGTAACCTCGTCACACCCTTCGACTGGAGGAATGGATTGGGCATTACATAAAAGGAGCGTGGCATCGCCCAAAGAGTGTCGTATGAAGGAACTTGATTTATTGAGCCCATTGACTTCAAGCTTGCGTGCAAAGCCGCAGGGCCCTACTAGTTAAATAAATAAATACATAAATAAATAAATCAATAAATAAATAAATAAATAAGTAAACAAATAAATAAATAAATAAATAAATAAATAAATAAGTAAATAAATAAATAAATAAATAAATAAACAAATAAATAAATAAATAAATAAATAAATAAATAAATAAATAAATATATAAATAAATAAATAAATAAACAAATAAATAAATAAATAAATATGTGAACGGATGATGGATTAAAGAGAAAGAAGCAAGTTAATGTGTTTAAATGAAAATGTTAAATAACCTTGTCGGAATTTTAATAAAATGCTTATCACTTATGTGAATACAAAAAATGAAGCAACAGCTCCAACTTGGTTAATCAGCTACACATTCGCTTTTAATAAAATATTTATTTCGATTTTATTCTTTGTGAATTTGTTGGAGCAATTAATCTAGCTTTCTAATTGTTTCAAGAAATCCACAAAATAAAACGTCTGTCAAGTGCAGATGTACACAGTTTGCAACATTGAGAAAAAGAAAAAATTGAGAAAATCGATCTATTTCAACTTTACGGTTAATTTAAGCGTTAGTTGATGATCTCAAATCAGATTTTGGCAAAAATTTTTGTATAAATAACGTTTCGAAAAGGAAAGAAAAAGGATGGAATAATGTCTTTCAAGTCCAATAATACATAGTTATCGACAACTCGAATTACAAAAAATCGATAAAAAATATCGAAAGAGAAAACCATCGTATTTAAAATGGTAATGGAATAGAAAATCGACGATATTTTTAACTAAAAGTATACGCACTAAAGTAATTTTTAATAACTTCTTTCATAACTCTGCGGTCTCCACTCTCTCTCCACTATATTAGCTATCTAGCAATTTTATTAAAAAAAAAATACTATTTTAAACTTTTTATGTCCTAACAATCAAATAGTTGAAAGAAAACTCTATCTCAGATTAATTCTCAGAATAGTTTATTTATAAGATCGCATTTAAGGTGATGGCTTAGCGACCCCAGCCCAGATTGAGACCTAGTCCCCAGTTATGACCAGATTTGTGTTTGGGCTTCCACCATGGTTCATTGTCATCGGAATTACCAAGTCCCCACTTGCCAAGATCGAGTCCCCAGCCCCAGTGTCCAGGCTTGGGTTTCCACCACGGCCATTGGGGTTGTTCAACTACTTCATCATCTTCGTCTTCATCGGCATTACCCTCTTCAGCGGGAGCACCCTCATCAGCGGGAGCGGCATCATCAGCGGGAGCGGCTTCAGCATCAGCGGCTGCACCTTCAGCGGCAGCACCAGCAGGAGCGGCAGCACTATCAACAGCGGCTGCACCTTCAGCGGCAGCACCAGCAGGAGCGGCAGCACTATCAACAGCGGCTGCACCTTCAGCGGCAGCACCAGCAGCAGCGGCAGCACTATCACAGGCAGCGCTATCATCAGCGGCTGCACCTTCAGCGGCAGCACCAGCAGCAGCGGCAGCACTATCAGAGGCAGCGCTAGCATCAGCGGCTGCACCTTCAGCGGCAGCACCAGCAGGAGCGGCAGCACTATCAGAGGCAGCGCTATCATCAGCGGCTGCACCTTCAGCGGCAGCACCAGCAGCAGCGGCAGCAGCATCAGCGGGAGCGCTATCATCAGAGGAAGCACCATCAGCGGCAGCGCTCTCATCAGCGGCTTCGGCATTAGCGGAAGCACCCTCATCAGCGGCAGCGGCTTCATCAACAGCGGGAGCAACATCAGAAGCGGCAGCACCATCATCAGCGGGAGCAACATCAGAAGCGGCGGCACCATCCTCAGCGGGAGCGCTATCATTAGCGGCTTCAGCATCAGCGGGAGCAACATCAGAAGCGGCAGCACCATCCTCAGCGGGAGCAACATCAGAAGCGGCAGCACCATCCTCAGCGGGAGCAACATCAGAAGCGGCAGCACCATCCTCAGCGGGAGCGCTATCATTAGCGGCTTCAGCATCAGCGGGAGCAGCATCAGAAGCGGCAGCACCATCATCAGCAGCGGCTTCAACAGCAGCAGCGGCTTCAACATCAGCAGCGGCTTCAACATCAGCAGCGGCTTCAACATCAGCAGCGGCTTCAGCATCAGCAGCGGCTGCACCATCAGCGGGAGCAACATCAGAAGCAGCGGCTTCAACAGCAGCAGCGGCTTCAACATCAGAAGCAGCGGCTTCAACAGCAGCAGCGGCTTCAACATCAGCAGCGGCAGCGCCATCATCAGCGGCTGCACCATCAGCGGGAGCAACATCAGAAGCAGCGGCTTCAACAGCAGCAGCGGCTTCAACATCAGCAGCGGCTTCAACATCAGCAGCGGCAGCAACATCAGAAGCGGCAGGACCATCATCAGCAGCGGCTTCAACAGCAGCAGCGGCTTCAACATCAGAAGCGGCAGCGATATCATCAGCGGCTGCACCTTCAGCGGCAGCAACATCAGAAGCGGCGGCAACTTCATTGGATGCCGCTTTTACAGCTTCATTGGATGCTGCTTTTACAGAAGCTTCATTAGATGCGTCCTCGGGCAACGGGTTTGCCGAGGTGATGGCCAACAGGCCGAATAAGCAAGCAACGAGTAAGAAACGCATTTTTAGTTATTCTCTGAAGACTGATCCCAGAAGTCGAACTGAACTGGTTTAAAACAAGTGACAGCCGCAGCTTTTATATCAAACCCAATTTGTCTTCGGTGTTTGCATTCAAGCATTGTGTGTACCATTTCTAGACACACAGTATTTGTTTAAAATGTTTGCTTTAGTTGCAGATGTTTGGTTGTTCGATCGTTTATTTTCGAAAAACGTGCGAATTTCATTAACTTAACAGCCCCCAAGGCCTCTCATACACGACGTGGAAGCGTGCTACAGTATATTTGACTATAGATCTGATGTTAGCTAACTAGGAATCAAATAGAAAAACGAAGCTATTTGAATTCGGGAAAAAATGGCTTTGTTGGGTTTTGAACACAGTTGTATCTTATTTATCGTCTTGCAACGAATATCTCTTCATAATGTTATTTGTATTTGTATTCTTATGCCAATGTTAGAATATTAGGTTCGACGTCTCCTCATATCCGAATGTCTAATCCTATTACACCGTGCGACAAAAATTAAAAAAAATTTTCACACCGGAAAAATTCATATGGGCGTGAAACTAGATACCAAACATAGTAATATTACGTACTCAGTTTTTCATTTATACATTCTTTGTCCTTTTAAAAAAACTTCAAAATTTTGAAGGGAATGATCTTTTGACACGTGATCAAAGGGATATTGGATTTTAACATACTTACTTTTCAAAAAAATTCTGTCAAATTCGTCATTCATGTGTTTTCTCAGTCTGCAGTGTCCAGTTAGAAGTTGGGTAATCTGTCTAAGCTGGTTCTTCCTCAGCCTGAGGCACTCCTCGCTCCACTTGTGGTTATATCCCTTATTGAAGATTCTGGATTGTCTAAGACCCGGGGCATTGAACCAGTGCACAGTGATTAGACTCCATACAACCGTGGTACAAAATTAGAAGGAGTGGTCCGTTCTTCATAAAATTTGGTACACTAGTTAATCATAGTCTGCTGAATTGAAATCTCCATTTTGTTTTTCTTAAACTTTTGTAGTTTGGCAATGCCTGAGGCTTAATTTTGCAAATTTCGTCCTTTTTGGTGAGCTATAGCACCAAATGTGTTAGCTAGATTTTTCAGATTTTACATTTAATCGGTAACGTCAACATTGATTATTCCAAAGAGTAACATAAATTGTATCGAGACCCTCTGGTTTTGCAATAAAAACGATAATAATAGATGTATGTTTTGCACTTTTGCAGATTTTATCATTTTTCGTGCTAATTGCATACTTTTAGGCATAAATAAAATAAATTTTGTAGAAAAATACGTGTTTAGACCACTTTTCAAATTGAATTATTTTCTGAGATCGGAAGATATCGGAGGATATAATTACATTATCCCACAAAGAAAGAATGCTTCTTAAAATAAAAAAAAAACAGGAACATACTTTCACATACTTTTTAGATATTTTCGTCTAAGTTTTGCTAATTTTCAGATTTTTAATTTAGAAAAATATTTTGAATTAAAAGTGAAGTAAAAGCCTACGCTTTGCAAATTTTGGGAAAACATAAAAAGCGAAAATGGCCACATCATTTCTTATTCTATATTGAAAGTTTAAGAAACTTCGTGCCAACCGATTCTTTTTAAAATTGTTTGTACTCAATAGACTAAAAAACAGAAAGTATGAGTTTCAATTTTTTTGTGAAAAAAGTTTCAACTTTGAGCCGCTTTTGCACAGACACTAATTGTTTTATTTGCACAGATGTTTTGGGGTTTTCTTAGTTGGAGTTTTTTCTTTCAAATGACATCAAAATCGTTAAATTCTGAGACCATACATTTTTTGAATTTTGTCTATGGAACGAATCACTGTGCAGTGGCCGCAGCGGTCCTAGCAAGGCTGCCCGCCTGCTCGTTTTCGTCTATCCCCCTGTGTCCTGGGACCCAGACGATTTTCACCTGGTTGCGTATGCCCAGCTCATTCAATGCGTTAATTCATTCCAGCACTAACCCTGAGGTTATCTCATATGAGATTAGTGCTTTGGTGGCTATTTGACTGTCAGAACAAATTACTATGTCTTGGTTAATGTACCCGCGTTCGAGGTTGAATTGCACACAAAGCCTGATAGCATATATGTATTCCCCATAGACTCGTAGTGCCTTAGACGAGGTCCAAAGCCCCCACCCCTGTTCGCTCAAGCGTTTTCCAGCCGTCTGTGAACCACGTGATGGTGTGGGGTTTGAAATGGGACCGGTGTTCTTCCCAGTTCCATCTCGACTTGTTGCTCATATAGACTTCGAAGTATTTTTCGAAGTTATATGTCTTTACTACTGTGTCCATTGGAAACTGTACATAGGGGTTGCTTACAGATAAGGTGTCTAAGTCCTTATGCCTTAGAATATTATCCTCCCCTTTGTTGGACAGTATGCTTGGTTTGAATCCCAAGTTCTACCTGCTAATGATCGGCACACCATGACTGCTTTCGCTGCTTTGCCGATAACTGCCTCAGCATGGTTATTCCAGAGTAACTTCGAATCTAGTGTTATACCTAGATACTTTACCTCCGGCTTCCTTGTTGTTGGGTTGTTCGATGTTCTTGTCAAGCAAGCGTATCGCCCACATGTGCTGCAGTTTTCTTTTTAGTGTAAATGGTCCAATGATGGTTTTATCCGGGTTTATTCGTAAGCCTGCCCGGGCACACCATTCTTGGGTTAATTTTAACCCTCTCTGGATTATGTCGCACCGAGTGTCTTCGGATTTTTACTCTGGCAACAATGACAATGTCATCGGCATAGCCTTGACAGTTTATGCCATTGCTTGTCAGTATTTCAAGGAGCTCGTCTACAACCAGGCTCCACAGTAGTGGTGATAATACACCACCCTGAGGGCAGCCCCGGTTCGGCAGTACACTCCTGGTGGTTGAGCCCACCTTCGTTACTGCCATTCTGGTGGTAAGCATAGCTTTTACCCAGCGGCTGAGAGTGGTTTCTAGCCCTCTTCGATTAAGTGCTATTTCTATTGCCTCATGGGAGGTGTTATCGAAGGCTCCTTCGATATCATAGAGCAACAAAATCGAACCATACTTTTCTATAGGATTTTTGGACGCTGGTCACAACTGCGTACTTAGTTTTTTGATTGTAAGAGCGGCTTAGGAAATATTTCCTTGGAGGGCGTTTTCCATGTTTTTTGACCATTATATGCATGCAGCTCCTACAAACCTGAAGTGTAAAATGCCAAAAAATGTAAAACATTAAAATCGGTCTAAATTTGCAAGAATTATTCATTTGCAAATTCAAATTTTCAGTTACTTTGCAAGATTGCGAATACACAAAAGAATTTTGCTTACAAAAAATATATATTACCATACAGTGAAAGAAGAATGTTAACGCTTTCAATGAAAAATACATTTTTGAAATACGATGTTTGTAATAGAGTATATGTTCAAATATGTAAGTTCTCCATTCGTAAGTTCAGCACAAAAAGCAAGGATTTACGTGGGCAGTCCGATAAGTACTTAGCCCCACCGCCCGATGGTGTCACTATCGTAAGAGAAATTTACTATCGTGTAGTACATCCTCGTAGACGGCTACTGCCAAAACTTCAGCCATATTGGATTTGTAGTTTTGTTTTGACCGCGTGGGGAAACGAACGTGGCCGCGGATTTTAGAAAAATGGAAAAAGAGCAATATCGTTCGGTGATTCGCCAAATTGGTCGCATTAGGCTACGAACAGCTGCCCCATCCACCGTATTCTCCAGATTTGGCCCCGTGTGACTTCTCTTGTTTCCAAACGTGAAAAAGTCACTCGCCGGGCAGAAATTTGAGTCGAATGAGGAGGTTATCGCCGCCACGGAGGCCTCCAGAAAACGTATTTTTCAGACGGGTTAAAGACGTTGGAGCATCGCTGGGTCAAGTGTATCGAGTTGAAAGGAGACTACGTTGAGAAATAAATTGCCACTTTTCCAAAATTTTCGTTTTTCTTTTGTAGGATAAGTACTTATCGGACCACCCACGTACTTTTGAGCTATAATATCGGAGCACAATTTTAGGCAGCAGTATGAAAATGCTCACATTTATCAAATACCCTTAATTCATACAGTTTTCGGCCTTCGCATTTTGATTTTTTTGTGCCCTAAAAATATGTCGCAATAAAATACATATGGAAAAATAGCAAGTAGTTTGCTTAGTGTGTGTGGTTGAAATTTTTACTTGTGTGATGCAACTCTTTTTAGTATAGCTCCGAAAGTAATGAACCAATTCAAATTTTGTTAATGCCCATGAAAAGAGAAATATTGACGCTTGCGAAAAGTATAGTAAGTATAGGCCGAGAATGGCACATGCAAACAAAAAATCTGTTCTATAAGTTTAAGTTACAACCTTACACTATACATTGCACACTAACTCCTAGTTGAAAATTGCAACCCCGAATTGAAATGCATTTTTATGAAAAATTTGCGAAAATTGAACTTTGAAGGGCCATAGCCGTGTTAACCCTTGACCAATCGAAATCGACTATGGTCAAAATTATAGCTTGAGGATTGGTTATTGTGTCATAAACAAATTATCGTGTTTTTCAACATATTATGAATGCAATAGAAATTCAAAGATGAAAAAACCTGGAAAACACCTCCAAGCAAAAACCAATAACCAATAACTTACAAACGGCTCTTACAATCCAAAATCTGAGTACGCAGTTGTGATCAGCGTTCAAAAATCCTTTAGAAAAGGTTTACTAGAACTCGGAAAAATGTTGGCTGTTGCTCAGTGTATCCAAAAAAGCGCACAACACAATCTCTTTATTCGTAAGAACGTCTTGAATCAGACTCGTGAGCTGGTATAGGGCAGTCTCCGTCGATCTTCCTACCCTATACGCATGCTGCGCAGCATGTAGAGGTTGTCTCTTGAGCGTCATGGTTCTTATGTGCTGATCTAACAACTTCTCCATGGTCTTCATGATGAAAGATGTTAGACTAATTGGCCTGTAGGACTTTGGCTTCGTAAAGTCTCTCTTGCCATTTTTCGGTATAAAGACTACCAGGGCACTTCTCCAACTTATGGGAATGTATCCTGGTGCTAGACAGCTTCTCATAATGCCAGTTAAATGCCTTATCAGCACCGCCCTGCCTTTTTGGAGAAAGACAAGGAGGATACCATCCGGCCTTGGCTATTTGAAGGGTTGAAAGGTGTCAATGCCCAGTCAATCTTTCCCTGAGAGATGACTTTGTTCGCCAACTCCCAGTCCCTTCTGTCTGGTAGGTACATACTGCACTCGCCGGGTGTGTCTTGAGGAACTGCCCCGGGAAAGTGTGCGCTAAGAATATTATTATTATAAAAAGTTTATTTATGAAATAAATTCTTTAAACTAGGCATTAATGATCTTCAGCCTATCGGGTTTACAAAATTTAGATAATGTAGTAGATGGTAGCTCTTTTTAGTGTATTATAATATTTATAATGTTGTGCTGGTTAATGTTGCTAAACATATTTATTCGTGTCTTGGTTTGCGTATTATGGCTTTTAAGAATGTCGCATTCTTCGAGCAGGTGTTTCATGGAGATTGTGTGCCTACTACAGAGGGGACATGGGAGTGGAGTGGAGTTTTGCATTAAGTGCCGGTGAGCGAGGAGCGAGTGGCCGCGCCGGAGTCTTACGAATTTTTGTATGTGAATCCTTTGACAGTCAGTGGGATAAGTAGCTGCGTTTCCGTCCGGGTTGAACTGTTTGTAGTAGTGTGTGTAGTCGTTCCAGTGCTGGCTTTGTTCTTTAGTGCAGAATCTGGCCAATTAGTTTTTATTATTATTTTGTGTTTGTGTGTTATTATTGATTGTGGTATACATGTTTGATGTGTTTTGTATTGCTTTTATTGTGGAAAGCGAGTCGGTGCAAATTATGTGTTTTCCCTTCGATTTTTTGCACATGTTTGCAGCATAAAGTACGGCTTCGGATTCGGCTGTAAAGATTGAGCAGTGCGGGGTCAGATGTGCTAGTCGAAGAATGTTGTGTCTCGGGCCGACTATTGCGTAGCCAACACCTTTCTCCTTTTTGAATCCATCGGTGTAGTACAGATTCCAATTTTTAAATTTAGCGGCATATTCTTGAAAGAGCGCAACGTACATTAATGGGCTTGTTGTTTCTTTTGGAAGAAGCGTTTGTGTGTTGATAATTGCGTGTTTATTGAGATTCCATGGTGGTTGGCGAGATTTGTATATTGTGGATGGTTTTGCAACTAGTCCCATATCCAAAGCAGCTTGCGAGATATATTGAAGACATGAATGAGGTTTTGGAGTGTGATGCTTGAGTACTTGTTTTGGGAATAAATTGTCGGTGGGATTGATAATTTTATGAATTAATTTCCGAGTCGCAGACTTTACTCTCTGGTCCAAAGACGGCAAACCAGTATCTGTAAGTATGTTTGGGATCGGAGTGCAGCGGAAGGCATTTATACTGTAGCGGACAGCGGCGTTATATGCTGTGTTGATTTTACGAAGGTTTGATTTGGAAGTGTGTCCATATAATGCGAGGCCATAATCAATTTTAGATGCTATTAGAAAATGCAAATTTGACTTTCAAAGCAATTGCTCAAAAAGCACGGATTTAATGAAATACCATTTTATCTATTATTAAAGTATACAATGAACGTCTGACTATTAGTAGAAAACAAAGACGTGACAAAAAAAAGGGGCTAAGTAACCCTGCTATGGGCAAGAAGGTGATAACAAATTTTGAGAAAAAATCCAAATGCTTCAGGCACAAAAGTGGCTGAAAAACTAGGATGCTCTGAAAATTTTGTTAGAAAAGTTCAGAAGAAGGAAGGGCTGAAGTTATACAAGGTCCAAAAAGTTTCAGACAGAAAATCGAAGAAGAACAGCGAGGCAAAAGGGCGAGCCAAAATATTGTACCGTGATTTCATACGGAATTTTGATTGCTGCATTATGACCGATGAAACCTAAGTACTGGGTGACTTTTCACAGCTTCCAGGTGTGGATTTTTATGTTGTAAATCATAGAGGAAATGTACGGGAGGAGTAAAAGACTCATTAATTAATTAATTGACTGGCGTATAAGACTCATAAGAAGTCTAAATTCCCTATGAAGTTCTTGGTGTGGCAGGAAATCTGTAGCTGTGGTATAGGAAGCAGTTCATTTGTAACAACTGGGACAATCAACACCGATATATATATCCAGGAGTATCTGCAAAAAAACTTTTGCCATTCACAAAGCAGCACGCAGTTTCTACTTTCTTTTGGCCTGATTTGGCTGCGTGCCATACAGTAAAGCAGCAGTTAAGTGATACTAAAAAAATAATGTAACACTTGTACCCAGATATGCGAATCCACTTAACTGCCAAGAGCTCAGACCAGTAGAAAGATATTGAGATCTGGTAAAAAGGACCATAAAAGGCACAAAACAGGTTGCTGACCCCATTACTAGTTTTTCCAAAAAGTAGCTGCCATCAGCTGCTTGGCAGCCGCCGTGGCTCAGTTGGTTAGTGCGTTGGACCGCGAGTCGAAGGCAACAACCTCAGGTTCAAATACTGCCTGTAATAACACCTAAAAAAATAACGGGAAAACTCGTTTTCTCTTTCGGTGGCTGTCCTCTCAGCTGGAAATGGCAAACCTCTGAGAGTAAAAATTGCTTATGAAAAAGCTCCCAACCTGCCGTTCGGAACCGGCATTAAACTGTAGGTCCCTTCAACCTGCGTACAAATTCACACGCACAACACGGGTAGTTGCGGGAAGCTAGGCCTTAGTCTCGCGTAAGCGGGCTGTCGTGCCAGTCAATTATTATTAAATTAGCTGCCATCAAGTAAAAAAATTTCTGAAAACCCTATAAAAAGCTCAATGCGAGGCATTTCGGAAAAAATCAAAATTTTTGTAAAAACTTAATTTAAAAAAATAGTTTCTTGATGAATCAAAACATGAACAAAATTTCTGTTAATATGACGTTGTTTTCATTTTAATATGTTAACTAGTTCAGAAGTAATTTGAATTTATTTGTGCACTAATTTCATCGTGCGCAAACCTTATGTTCTCCCTCAAATGCTCCAGAGTCTGCGGATTGTCTGCATAGACTTGGTCTTTCGCGTAGCCCCAAAGAAAAAGGTCCAAAGGGTTCAGATCGCACGATCTTGACGGCCAATTGGCATCACCAAAACGCGAAATTATGCGTTCATCGAACCTGGTTCGCAATTTTGTCATGTTCGGTCGTGTTGTGTGGCATGTAGCGCCGTCCAGTTCGTTCGAATTTCGCCAATAAATACGAAATTGTTGACAAAACAGGCCTTCCGTGACGTCCGAAATCCTTCCTTAGTGCGCGAAAAGTGGTGCTCAAATTTTCACCATTTTTGTAGTGAATTTTCACTATGTTTACACGTTGAGCGATGCCAAATCGGTCCATTTTCATAAATGACAAACACTAAACTACAATATTAACACAATGCAACGACAGATGACAGCTGCGGTTGTCGAACGCAGGGCTGTCAAAGTTTTCGGTTCGAAATTAAAAACCGTTGAATAATGGCAAGGGGCGAGAGCGAATTGCATCGATTCTGACTCTGAATTTGCGGTGTGTAAGAAAGCTTTTGACATAGTTGATTATTTTGTTCCCCATTTTCCATTCTATGAGTTGTTGAATGATGGTGTGGCAGCCAACTCTGTCAAAAGCTTTGTGAAAGTCAATTGAAAGAATGGACATGTGATTTTTAGTAGATAGAGCGTTTGTGATTTTATGGTCCAGAAATAATAATGCGTCAATAGTACCTTTGGTGGCTTTAAATGCAACTTGATTATGACTTAGAAGATTGTTTCGGTTTAAGCACCACGAGAGTCTTTCGGCGATTATTTTCTCTAGCACTTTGCTAGCGCATGGTAAAAGAAAGATTGGTCTATAGCTTGTTAGTTGGTTTCTGGGTTTGTCTGGTTTCAGCAGAGGGATTACCGTGGCGTTTTTACATTCTTGGAGAATGGTGCTTGTTGTAAAAATAATGTTGAAGAGGCGTATGAGATGAAGTTTGGCACCAATAGATAGGTGTTTGAGCATGGGGTAGCTGATATTGTCACAACTAGGCGTTTTGCCTTTAACCATTGATAACGCACTGTTAAACTCCAATAGGGATATGTCAGATTGCGCTGCTGGGTTTGGACAGATGTGAGTGTTTAGGTTTGTATTCCTTTTATTATTTCTAAAAGTGTTTGTGAAATTGGAATCATTCGAGTTGGATGACCATTCCTCAGCGAAGCAAAGGACAATCTCGTTTGTATCTGATGTTTTGGTACCATTTCTAGACTCGATATGTTTTATGGTAAAGTTCGTGTTACTGCCATAGAGTCTATTTACGTTGTTCCAGATTTGTTTAACCGGAGTATTGGGGGTTATAAGTGACGTAAAGTTAGCGAACGATTCGCGTTTGGAGAATTTCACTTCGCGTCTAAATAGCGCATTTGATTTTTTGTAGGCGATGAGATTCTCCTTAGAGGGGTTATTTTTGAAAAGATGTTGTTTATTCGAACGGAGGTGGGATAGGTTATGGTTCCACCAGTGGACTGTTTTGGGGAAGGTATTGCGTGAGGATGTGCGGGTAATAGAAGCGTTGCTGCTGCGATAATTTTTGAAATGAAATTTCTCCCAGTTAGCTTCTTCTAGTTTGAATCGTCTGCGCTTTTTTGTAATTGTTGGAGGGGTTACAATAGCAGAGTGGCGTTAGAAGGAGATGGTAATTGGGAAGTGATCGCTCCCGTGAGGGTGAGATTTAATGTTTCAGTTAAGAGAAGAGAGTAGATTGGAAGTGGCGAAAGAGAGATCAATATGTGTAAGTGTGGAATGTGTGGAAAGGTGGGTGGGAGAGCCGTCGTTGAGTAGAGAAAGGTTGGTTTGAAGGAAACAAGTTTCGATAGTTTTGTCTCTGCTGTTAGTATGAGGGCAGCCCCAAAGAGTGCTATGGGCGTTGAAGTCGCCAAGAAGGAGAACGGGTGTATTTATATTTTTTTATGAATTTTATGAATTTTCGTCTCTCTCGCATGCCAGTTGTAAAGTCAGTTTCAATTACAATCTTTGTGACTTTGATGCCCTTAACAATTGCCTTCTTAACATTAACTGGGCTGACTTATTCCTAAACTCAGATGCTGATATTTGTTTTGAAATCTTCAAATCTAAAGTGTTTGAACTTTGTAAAAGATGTATCCCAACTCACCAAAGTAGGGTTTACAGGTTGCCATGGTATACCAAAGAGTTAAAGCACATCAAAAACCTTAGAAATAAGTTTTATAAAAAATATAAGTTAACAAATTGTTCCTATTACTATAATACTTATCAATATTATCGGAAGGAATTTAATTATTTAGATAATTCATTGTACAAAAGCTATATCCGTAAGCATGAAACCAACATCAAAAATAATCCTAAGTCCTTCTGGGGTTTTATTAAATCCAAGAAAGCTACCTCGAGTTTTCCCACCTCACTTTTCTTCAATGGTAAATCTGCCAACTCGGCCGAAGAATCTGCTAATCTTTTTGCTGAGTATTTCAGTTCTAATTTCGTTTGTGACGTTGACCTTAACGTAAACAGTTCTGAGATGTCCAATTGTTCTCTCTCACTGGGTTCGCTAACATTAACATCTGCCGATATTGTGAATGGCATTTTTAGGATGAAATCCACTTCCCAAACGGATTCTGATGGTGTTTCGGCCATCCTTCTTAAACAATGTTCTTCACTTATCGAGCCTCTTCTGCTTATTTTCAATAAATCACTCTCATCCGGGAGGTTCATCGATGAATGGAAGAAGGCAAAAATAAATAAATAAATAAATTTTAAAAGTGGGAGAAAAAATGATGTCTCTAACTACAGACCCATTTCTAAGCTCACCTCTGTCTCTAAGCTCTTTGAGGGTATTGTTAAAGAGAAATTAGTCTTTTTAGTTCGCAACCTTATTTGCCCTAATCAACATGGCTTTGTGGAAGGCAGGTTCACTGTTTCTAACTTAGCCGTGCTTACTGAGGACTGTATTGCAGCCTTTCAGGGAGGTTTTGAAATTGATGCAATCTATACAGATTTTGCCAAGGCTTTTGATAGAGTTTCACACAAAATCTTGGTCTCTAAGCTGGCACGTCTGGGTTTCCATTCCACTTTTCTCCGGTGGATTGGGTCCTACTTGTCTGACCGGTCTTGTACTGTAACTGTGGATAACTGTTCGTCTGTCCCTTTCGTGGCCTCTTCGGGGGTGACGCAAGGTAGCATTTTGGGCCCTCTTCTATTTCTCTTATTCATTACTGACATAAGTTCTTGTTTTCTATCGGCGAAGTTTCTTCTTTACGCTTAACGACGATCTCAAAATCTATATGGAAGTCTTTTCTGGACTCTGTTGCCCTTCAGTTGGACCTTGACAGGGTCCACTCTTGGTGCGTCCAAAACCGCTTGTTCCTTAACCCTTTCCGACATGAAAATAAACCCGTTCTGTATGAATTGTATGGGCTGTAGTCCAATATATTGGACATTGTGACTGAAAGGGTTAATGTTAAAAAAATGTTTTCATGTTCTCTTCTCTAGGAAGGATAACTCAGCCTGTAGAACCTTCAATAATTCTGGTTCTTTTCTAAACACTGTCAGTGACATTAAAGACCTGGGTATCTTTTTTGACTCGAAATTGTCTTTTTCCACCCATATTAACTTCATTGTCTCAAATTCCTATTCCATGTTGGCTTTTGTTCTTCGTAACTGCTCGTCTTTTTTCGACCCTTATACTCTTAAGCTACTTTTCATAACATTCGTTAGGTCAAAATTAAAATATGCTGCGCTGCGTTTATTTGGCGTCCCTACCATGCATCCTTCATTAATCGTATTGAACGTATTCAAAAGGTTGTTATTCGCTTTGCCCTTCGTTCCCTTAAATTTATCGACCCTATCCCCTCCTATGGTTCCCGTTGTCAGCTTATAAATCTTAAATCTTTGAATTCTAGGCGCTACTTGTCCTGTTGGTTTATTGTCAATGTCATTGACGAAACTGTGGACTGTCCTGCGCTTTTGGACAGAATAAAGTTTACTGTCCTTTCTTGAGCTCTTAGGCATTTTCATTATTTCTATGTTGGTTTATGCAAAACAGAATACGCTAAAAACGCTCCTCTTGCTAGGACGCTCTCGGAACTTAATCTTAGATCTCTCTCTTCCAAGATTTATAGTCTTACGAAATATTGTTGCATTTTTTTTAATTTAAGATTATAATTTTGTAATATTCCAATTTTTAGATGGTCTGTTAAAAATTTATTTTTGTTTGACGGAATTTTAAATAAATAAAAAAAAAAAATAAAAAAATATTGTTAAAGAGAGAAGTTAATTTCGATAAGGTAAGAGCTTCGGATGGGGGAAGGTATGTGGACAGTAATGTAAGTTTTGTTTCCAAAGAGATTTCCACACCTATTGCTTGTATGTTGTTCGGCGTGAGTACTAGTTTGTGGGGGATAGTGTTTCTTACGAAGATTGCAACTCCGCCTTTGCCTCTAGTAATGTTGGTGAGGTTAGCAAGGTATGGATGATAGGTGTACTTGATTAGTTTGATTAATTCTGAGATACGTTTCCTGGAGTGCTATTACGTCAGGAATTCATTTCGTGTGTACCCCCCATCCGAGAGCTTGAGAGCCATCTTATTCTCCATCCCTCCTTTTGCGAAGGCTTTATGTAGTCTCGCCGCTTGGGAAGTGGATGATATCTCCTCGCAAAACGAATGGAAACTGGTTCTCTTTGCCTTGCGTATTTCTTTTGTGTACTTGGTGATTGCAGTGGTGTATTCCTGCCATTCACCTGTCCGCTTTGCCCTGCTAAAGAGGCTCCGCGCGTCAGATCTGAGCTTCGCCAGGGTGTTGTTCCACCATGGTGGGGACTTCTTCCTGGTTTTCGTACTTTCGGGGCAACTTGAGTGATAAGCATTCATCACTGCTCCGTTCAGGATACTAACCGCCTGCTCGATTTCGAGTGGATGCCGCATCCTACCACGAATATCCAGCAAGGTTCGATCCTCTTCTAGTAATTTAGTGAAGATTCCCCAGTCGGTTTTCCTGGGGTTTCTGGTTGGAGGTATCTCCATTATGGCACCTGCTATTTTAAACTCGATCATCCTATGATCCGAGAGAGAAGGTTCATTTGACACCCTCCAGTCAGACACATAGTCACTGATCCTACTATTACCTATGGTAAGATCAAGGACCTCCTGCCTAACCCTAGTGACAAAAGTCGGTGAAGTTCCCGTATTAAATATAACTAGGTTAGTTGCTAATATATAGTCTAACAGGTAGACACCCCTGATGTTGTCGTTGGTGCTGCCCCAGATGGTGTGATGGGCGTTCATGTCACCTCCTAACAGGAGAGGCAAGGCGTTTGCCCTGCAGTACTCCACTAGGCTTTGCACTTTCTGGGGGGGACCATCATGTCCTCGCCTGGAAAATAAGCGAACGCTAGGACGATCTCAAGGTCACGACCCTCGATTTTGATCGTCATCGCCACCGCTGCCAGGTCCGTGGACATGTACTCTGAAATACAAACATAATTAGTATCTTTGTCAACCACGATGCAGGCACGAGGTATCTCGTGCCTTTTGTCACAAATTACCCTGGTTTGTCTCGATTTGAGTCCACATATTTTTTTTTTTCTTGTAGCACCAGGGTTTCTGTACCAGCACCGCCCCGATGTGGTCTCGGGTGAACTTGTGCGCTAGGACGGCCGATGCCGCCTTCGCGTGATGAAGGTTGATTTGGACAACCTTCATTGCTCGAGTGCTAGAGCCGTTAACGATATTTCGTCCGACAGCTGCTCCTCTTCTTCCTCGCTTGTGCTGCCTTGAAGCCCCAGCGCCCCAAGGGTAATCTCCCCAATTGAATCTTGGGAAGCTACTGTTTCTTCCGCTTCTGCTCCGGCTTTCTTCCCGACAATCGGTGAAGTCCCGGGTTTGGTGGAGGGTTGCGTTGTGCCTGAGCTCCCCGCATCTGCCGGTGGGCTCTGTGGGGGGCACTGCCACACACTGTACGGGCCTCCAGATTTGGAATATGGAATGGGATACTCCCAAACCTGAAATTGAGAGCATTGCCATTTCCCCTGATCGCCGCGAAGGACACTTCGTTAACGGTCAGATTCCACAGCTTGCTCTTGCCCTCCTCTTTGGAAGTCACCACCTTCCAAAGATTCGTGAGAATCCCAGCATTCTGCGCTTGCAATAGTGCAAAGAGCTTGCTGGATTCCTGTCCAGCGCTCCTGGGAAGGAATAGGCTAACATGATGTCTTGGGAATTTCATTTCCAAGGCACACATGGAGCTCTACACATTTCTAACCTTCCAGCTGCTGGACCGCCAGCTTGAGCCAGTCTACGGTACCCTGTTTACCGCAGTCTGTCAGCAGAAGTTACAAATATACTTTTACATTTAAGGAAATAAGTGCATCAGTGTTCAGCACTTATTTGCTTCTGCTGACAGAGCAATGAATAAATGTATGGAAAAACACATTTTTTTAAGTCTTTTGACTTCAAACCTGGTGAAAGTACTTCAAATGTAAAATAACTCGATACGTGTTTTTCATTTTTCCGAATATTAAAATCGGACGAGGTCAACGACGGGTTAAAAGTTTGTATGGAGAATCTGTGAAAAAACATGAATTAATGGGCCCATTGACTTCAAACTTGGTGAGAGTACTCTTAGTGAGAAATAATTTTACAGGTGTTTTTCACTTTTTTGAAAATCATAATCTAACGGGTCAACAATGAATGTAAAAATGAAAACGTGCTTTTTATTGTTTTGAAAATCGAAACCTGATGTGGTAAGCCAGGGTTAAAAATTTGTTTAGAGTAAATGTGAAAACATCTGATTTAACGGGCCTTTAACTTAAAAATGTTTGAAAATACTTAAAAACAACGAGAATTAGGCACATCACAAACTGACGGGGTCAATCCACAAAATAAAATGTCTGTCAAGTGCAAATGTACACAGTTTGCAACATTGAGAAAAAGAAAAAATTGAGAAAATCGATCTATTTAAACTTTACGGTTATTTTAAGCGTTAGTTGATGATCTCAAATCATATTTTGGTAAAATTTTAAAAAGGATGGAATGATGTCTTTCAAGTCCAATAATACATAGTTATCGACAACTCAAATTACAAAAAATCGAAAGAAAACATATCGAAAAAAATCGTAGTATCTAAAACGGCAATGGAATGGAAAATCTACGATATTTTTAACGCAGCCTAAAGATAAGACTTCTTAATGTTAACCTAAACTCAGCCTAAAAGTATACGTACTAAAGTAATTTATAATAAATTCTTTCATAACTTTACGCTCTCTCTCACCACCATACTTGCCATCTAGCAATTTTATTAAAAAAAATATTTTGAACTTTTTATATCCTAATATTCAAATAGTTGAAAGAAAACGCTGTCTCAGATTAATTCTCAGAATAGTTTATTTATAAGATCCGCATTTAAGGTGATGGCTTAGTTGCATCAGCGACCCCAGCCGAGATCGAGACCTAGTCCCCAGCTATGACCAGATTTGGGCTTGGGTTTCCACCATGGCCAGTTTGAGCTGGGTGCTTCAGGTACTTCCTTTTCATCGGAACCAAGTCCCCACTTGCCAAGATCGAGTCCCCAACTATCTCCAGATTTCTGTTCATCATCTTTTTTTTCATCCGAGCCGCTCTGATCGACACCAAGTCCCCACTTGCCAAGATCGAGTCCCGAACTATCTCCAGATTTGTGTTCATCATCTTTTTTTTCATCCGAGCCGCTCTGATCAACACCAAGTCCCCACTTGCCAAGATCGAGTCCCCAACTGTCTCCAGATTTCTGTTCATCATCTTTTTTTTCATCCGAGCCGCTCTTATCGCGACCAAGTCCCCACTTGCCAAGATTGAGTCCCCAACTGTGTCCAGATTTGTGTTCATCATCTTTTTTTTTATCCGAGCCGCTCTTATCGCGACCAAGTCCCCACTTGCCAAGATTGAGTCCCCAACTGTGTCCAGATTTGTGTTCATCATCTTTTTTTTCAACCGAGCCGCTCTGATCGCGACCAAATCCCCACTTGCCAAGATTGAGTCCCCAACTGTGTCCAGATTTGTGTTCATCATCTTTTTTTTTATCCGAGCCGCTCTTATCGCGACCAAGTCCCCACTTGCCAAGATCGAGTCCCCAACCGTGTCCAGATTTGTGTTTGGGTTTCCACCAGGCACCGTCATCGGCATTACCCTCATCAACAGCACCAACTTCATTGGATGCCGCTTTTACAGCTTCATTGGATGCCGCTTTTACAGCTTCATTGGATGCCGCTTTTACAGCTTCATTGGATGCCGGTTTTACAGCTTCATTGGATGCCGCTTTTACAGCTTCATTGGATGCCGCTTTTACAGAAGCTTCATTAGATGCGTCCTCGGCTGCACCTTCAGCGGCAGCAACGTCAGAAGCGGCAGCGCTTTCATCAGCGGCTGCACCATCAGCGGGAGCAACATCAGCAGCGGCAGCACCATCAGCAGCGGCTTCAACAGGAGCAGCGGCTTCAACATCAGCAGCGGCAGCACCATCATCAGCGGCTACACCTTCAGCGGCAACGCCATCTTCAGCGGCCGCACCATCAGCGGCAGCGCCATCAGAAGCGGCAGCACCATCAGCAGCGGCTTCAACAGGAGCACCGGCAGCACCATCAGCAGCGGCTTCAACAGGAGCGGCAGCACCATCATCAGCGGCGGCACTGCTATCAGCAGCGGCGCTATCAGCAGCTGCAGCACCATCAGCAGCGGCTTCAACAGGAGCAGCGGCAGCACCATCATCAGCGGCTGCACTGCTATCAGCAGCAGCGCTATTAGCAGCGGCAGCACCATCAGCAGCGGCTTCAACAGGAGCAGCGGCAGCACCATCAGCAGCGGCTTCAACAGGAGCGGCAGCACCATCATCAGCGGCTGCACTGCTATCAGCAGCAGCGCTATCAGCAGCGGCAGCACCATCAGCAGCAGCTTCAACAGGAGCAGCGGCAGCACCATCAGCAGCGGCTTCAACAGGAGCAGCGGCTTCAACAGCAGCAGCGGCTTCAACAGGAGCAGCGGCAGCAACATCAGAAGCGGCTTCAACAGGAGCAGCGGCTTCAACAGGAGCAGCGGCAACATCATCAGCAGCGGCTTCAACAGGAGCAGCGGCAGCACCATCATCAGCGGCTGCACTGCTATCAGCAGCTGCGCTATCAGCAGCGGCAGCACTATCAGCAGCGGCTTCAACAGGAGCAGCGGCAGCACCATCAGCAGCGGCTTCAACAGGAGCAGCAGCAGCACCATCAGCAGCGGCTTCAACAGGAGCGGCAGCACCATCATCAGCAGCTGCACTGCTATCAGCGGCAGCGCTATCAGCAGCGGCAGCACTATCAGCAGCGGCTTCAACAGGAGCAGCGGCAGCACCATCAGCAGCGGCTTCAACATCAGAAGCGCCAGCGCTATCATCATTATTATCGCCGGCAACTTCATTGGATGCCGCTTTTACAGCTTCATTGGATGCCGCTTTTACAGCTTCATTGGATGCCGCTTTTACAGCTTCATTGGATGCCGCTTTTACAGCTTCATTGGATGCCGCTTTTACAGCTTCTTTGGATGCCGCTTTTACAGCTTCATTGGATACCGCTATTACAGAAGCTTCATTAGATGCGTCCTCGGCTGCACCTTCAGCGGCAGCAACATCAGAAGCGGCAGCGCTATCATCAGCGGCTGCACCATCAGCGGGAGCACTATCAGCAGCGGCAGCACCATCAGCAGCGGCTTCAACATCAGCAGCGGCTTCAACAGGAGCGGCAGCACCATCATCAGCGGCGGCACTGCTATCAGCAGCAGCGCTATCAGCAGCGGCAGCACTATCAGCAGCGGCAGCACCATCAGCAGCGGCTTCAACAGGAGCAGCGGCACCATCATCAGCAGCGGCTTCAACAGGAGCAGCGGCAGCACCATCATCAGCGGCTGCACTGCTATCAGCAGCAGCGCTATCAGCAGCGGCAGCACCATCAGCAGCGGCTTCAACAGGAGCAGCGGCTTCAACAGCAGCAGCGGCTTCAACAGGAGCAGCGGCAGCACCATCATCAGCGGCTGCACTGCTATCAGCAGCAGCGCTATCAGCAGCGGCAGCACTATCAGCAGCGGCAGCACCATCAGCAGCGGCTTCAACAGGAGCAGCGGCACCATCATCAGCAGCGGCTTCAACAGGAGCAGCGGCAGCACCATCATCAGCGGCTGCACTGCTATCAGCAGCAGCGCTATCAGCAGCGGCTTCAACAGGAGCAGCGGCACCATCATCAGCAGCGGCTTCAACATCAGCAGCGGCTTCAACAGGAACGGCAGCAGCATCAGCAGCGGCTTCAACAGGAGCAGCGGCAGCACCATCAGCAGCGGCTTCAACAGGAGCAGCGGCTTCAACATCAGCAGCGGCTTCAACAGGAGCGGCAGCACCATCAGCAGCGGCTTCAACAGGAGCAGCGGCAGCACCTTCAGCAGCGGCTTCAACAGGAGCAGCGGCTTCAACAGCAGCAGCGGCTTCAACAGGAGCGGCAGCACCATCATCAGCGGCTGCACTGCTATCAGCAGCGGCAGCACCATCAGCAGCGGCTTCAACAGGAGCAGCGGCTTCAACAGGAGCGGCTTCAACAGGAGCGGCAGCACCATCATCAGCGGCTACACCTTCAGCGGCAGCGCCATCTTCAGCGGCTGCACCTTCAGCGGCAGCGGCATCAGAAGCGGCAGCACCATCATCAGCGACAGCACTGCTATCAGCGGCAGCGCTATCAGAAGCGGCAGCACCATCATCAGCAGCGGCTTCAACATCGGCAGCGGCTTCAACAGGTGCGGCTTCAACAGGAGCGGCAGCACCATCATCAGCGGCTGCACTGCTATCAGCAGCAGCGCTATCAGCAGCTGCAGCACCATCAGCAGCGGCTTCAACAGGAGCAGCGGCAGCACCATCAGCAGCGGCTTCAACAGCAGCAGCGGCTTCAACAGGAGCGGCAGCACCATCATCAGCGGCTGCACTGCTATCAGCAGCGGCAGCACCATCAGCAGCGGCTTCAACAGGAGCAGCGGCTTCAACAGGAGCGGCAGCACCATCATCAGCAGCTACACCTTCAGCGGCAGCGCCATCTTCAGCGGCTGCACCTTCAGCGGCAGCGGCATCAGAAGCGGCAGCACCATCATCAGCGACAGCACTGCTATCAGCGGCAGCGCTATCAGAAGCGGCAGCACCATCATCAGCAGCGGCTTCAACAGGAGCGGCTTCAACAGGAGCGGCAGCACCATCATCAGCGGCTGCACTGCTATCAGCAGCGGCAGCACCATCAGCAGCGGCTTCAACAGGAGCAGCGGCAGCACCATCAGCAGCGGCTTCAACAGGAGCAGCGGCTTCAACAGCAGCAGCGGCTTCAACAGGAGCGGCAGCACCATCATCAGCGGCTGCACTGCTATCAGCGGCAGCGCTATCAGCAGCGGCAGCACCATCAGCAGCGGCTTCAACAGGAGCAGCGGCAGCACCATCAGCAGCGGCTTCAACATCAGAAGCGCCAGCGCTATCATCATTATTATCGGCGGCAACTTCATTGGATGCCGCTTTTACAGCTTCATTGGATGCCGCTTTTACAGCTTCATTGGATGCCGCTTTTACAGCTTCATTGGATGCCGCTTTTACAGCTTCATTGGATGCCGCTTTTACAGCTTCATTGGATGCCGCTTTTGCAGCTTCATTGGATGCCGCTTTTACAGCTTCATTGGATGCCGCTATTACAGAAGCTTCATTAGATGCGTTCTCGGCTGCAACTTCAGCGGCAGCAACATTAGAAGCGGCAGCGCTATCAGCTGCGGCTGCACCATCAGCGGGAGCAACATCAGCAGCGGCAGCACCATCAGCAGCGGCTTCAACAGGAGCAGCGGCTTCAACATCAGCAGCGGCTTCAACAGGAGCGGCAGCACCATCATCAGCGGCTGCACTGCTATCAGCAGCTGCTGCACTGCTATCAGCAGCGGCAGCACCATCAGCAGCGGCTTCAACAGGAGCAGCGGCAGCACCATCAGCAGCGGCTTCAACAGGAGCGGCAGCACCATCATCAGCGGCTGCACTGCTATCAGCAGCGGCTTCAACAGGAGCAGCGGCTTCAACATCAGCAGCGGCTTCAACAGGAGCGGCAGCACCATCATCAGCGGCTACACCTTCAGCGGCAGCGGCATCAGAAGCGGCAGCACCAACATCAGCGACAGCACTGCTATCAGCGGCAGCGCTATCAGAAGCGGCAGCACCATCATCAGCAGCGGCTTCACCAGGAGCGGCAGCACCATCATCAGCGGCTGCACTGCTATCAGCAGCAGCGCTATCAGCAGCGCCTTCAACAGGAGCAGCGGCAGCACCATCAGCAGCGGCTTCAACAGGAGCGGCAGCACCATCATCAGCGGCTGCACTGCTATCAGCGGCAGCGCTATCAGCAGCGGCAGCGCCATCAGCAGCGGCTTCAACAGGAGCAGCGGCAGCACCATCAGCAGCGGCTTCAACAGGAGCAGCGGCTTCAACAGCAGCAGCGGCTTCAACAGGAGCAGCGGCAGCATTATCATCAGCGGCCGCACTGCTATCAGCAGCAGCGCTATCAGCAGCGGCAGCACCATCAGCAGCGGCTTCAACAGGAGCAGCGGCAGCACCATCAGCAGCGGCTTCAACAGGAGCAGCGGCTTCAACAGGAGCAGCGGCACCATCATCAGCAGCGGCTTCAACAGGAGCAGCGGCAGCTCCATCATCAGCGGCTGCACTGCTATCAGCAGCTGCGCTATCAGCAGCGGCAGCACTATCAACAGAGGCTTCAACAGGAGCAGCGGCAGCACTATCAGCAGCGGCTTCAACAGGAGCAGCGGCTTCAACAGGAGCAGCGGCACCATCATCAGCAGCGGCTTCAACAGGAGCAGCGGCAGCACCATCAGCAGCGGCTTCAACAGGAGCAGCGGCTTCAACAGCAGCAGCGGCTTCAACAGGAGCGGCAGCACCATCATCAGCGGCTGCACTGCTATCAGCGGCAGCGCTATCAGCAGCGGCAGCACCATCAGCAGCGGCTTCAACAGGAGCAGCGGCTTCAACATCAGCAGCGGCTTCAACAGGAGCGGCAGCACCATCAGCAGCGGCTTCAACAGGAGCAGCGGCAGCACCTTCAGCAGCGGCTTCAACAGGAGCAGCGGCTTCAACAGCAGCAGCGGCTTCAACAGGAGCAGCGGCAGCAACATCAGAAGCGGCTTCAACAGGAGCAGCGGCTTCAACAGGAGCAGCGGCAACATCATCAGCAGCGGCTTCAACAGGATCAGCGGCAGCACCATCATCAGCGGCTGCACTGCTATCAGCAGCTGCGCTATCAGCAGCGGCAGCACTATCAGCAGCGGCTTCAACAGGAGCAGCGGCAGCACCATCAGCAGCGGCTTCAACAGGAGCAGCAGCAGCACCATCAGCAGCGGCTTCAACAGGAGCGGCAGCACCATCATCAGCAGCTGCACTGCTATCAGCGGCAGCGCTATCAGCAGCGGCAGCACTATCAGCAGCGGCTTCAACAGGAGCAGCGGCAGCACCATCAGCAGCGGCTTCAACATCAGAAGCGCCAGCGCTATCATCATTATTATCGGCGGCAACTTCATTGGATGCCGCTTTTACAGCTTCATTGGATGCCGCTTTTGCAGCTTCATTGGATGCCGCTTTTACAGCTTCATTGGATGCCGCTTTTACAGAAGCTTCATTAGATGCGTCCTCGGCTGCACCTTCAGCGGCAGCAACATCAGAAGCGGCAGCGCTGCTATCAGCAGCGGCTTCAACAGGAGCAGCGGCTTCAACAGGAGCAGCGGTTTCAACATCAGCAGCGGCTTCAACAGGAGCGGCAGCACCATCATCAGCGGCTGCACTGCTATCAGCAGCGGCTTCAACAGGAGCAGCGGCTTCAACAGGAGCAGCGGTTTCAACATCAGCAGCGGCTTCAACAGGAGCGGCAGCACCATCATCAGCGGCTACACCTTCAGCGGCAGCGCCATCTTCAGCGGCTGCACCTTCAGCGGCAGCGGCATCAGAAGCGGCAGCACCATCATCAGCGACAGCACTGCTATCAGCGGCAGCGCTATCAGAAGCGGCAGCACCATCATCAGCAGCGGCTTCAACATCAGCAGCGGCAGCGCCACCATTAGCGGCTACACCTTCAGCAACATCAGAAGCGGAAGCGCCATCATCAGCGGCTGCAGCATCAGCGGGAGCAACATCAGAAGCGGCAGCACCATCATCAGCAGCGGCTTCAACAGCAGCAGCGGCTTCAACATCAGCAGCGGCAGCGCCATCATTAGCGGCTGCACCTTCAGCGGCAGCAACATCAGAAGCGGCAGCGCTTTCATCAGCGGCTGCAGCATCAGCAGGAGCAACATCAGAAGCGGCAGCACCATCATCAGCAGCGGCTTCAACAGCAGCAGCGGCTTCAACATCAGCAGCGGCAGCGCCATCATTAGCGGCTGCACTTTCAGCGGCAGCAACATCAGAAGCGGCAGCGCTATCATCAGCGGCTGCAGCATCAGCGGGAGCAACATCAGAAGCAGCAGCACCATCATCAGCAGCGGCTTCAATATCAGCAGCGGCTTCAACATCAGTAGCGGCAGCGCCATCATTAGCGGCTGCACCTTCAGCGGCAGCAACATCAGAAGCGGCAGGGCTCTCATTAGCGGCTTCAGCCTCAGCGGGAGCAACATCAGAAGCGGCAGCACCATCAGCAGCGGCTTCAACAGGAGCAGCGGCTTCAACATTAGCAGCGGCTTCAACATCAGCAGCGGCTTCAACATCAGCAGCGGCAGCAACATCAGAAGCGGCAGCGCTATCATCATTATTATCGGCGGCAACTTCATTGGATGCCGCTTTTACAGCTTCATTGGATGCCGCTTTTACAGCTTCATTGGATGCCGCTTTTACAGCTTCATTGGATGCCGCTTTTACAGCTTCATTGGATGCCGCTTTTACAGCTTCATTGGATGACGCTTTTACAGCTTCATTGGATGCCGCTTTTACAGCTTCATTGGATGACGCTTTTACAGCTTCATTGGATGCCGCTTTTACAGCTTCATTGGATGACGCTTTTACAGCTTCATTGGATGACGCTTTTACAGCTTCATTGGATGCCGCTTTTACAGCTTCATTGGATGCCGCTTTTACAGCTTCATTGGATGACGCTTTTACAGCTTCATTGGATGCCGCTTTTACAGCTTCATTGGATGCCGCTTTTACAGCTTCATTGGATGCCGCTTTTACAGAAGCTTCATTAGAAGCGTCCTCGGCTGCACCTTTAGCGGCAGCAACATCAGAAGCGGCAGCACCATCGTCAGCAGCGGCTTTAACAGCAGCACCGGCTTCAACATCAGCAGCGGCTTTAACATCAGCAGCGGCTTCAACATCAGAAGCGGCAGCGATATCATCACCGGCTGCACCTTCAGCGGCAGCAACTTCAGAAGCCTCAGCAACATCAGAAGCGGCGGCAACTTCATTGGATGCCGCTTTTACAGCTTCATTGGATGCTGCTTTTACAGAAGCTTCATTAGATGCGTCCTCGGGCAACGGGTTTGCCGAGGTGATGGCCAACAGGCCGAACAAGCAAGCAATGATTAAGAAACGCATTTTTAGTTATTGTCTGGAGACTGATCCCAGACGTCGAATTGAACTGGTTAAAACAAGTGACAGCCGCAGCTTTTATATCAAACCCAATTTGTCTTCGGTGTTTGCATTCAAGCATTGTGTGTACCATTTCTAGACACACAGTATTTATTTAAAATGTTTGCTTTAGTTGCAGATGTTTGGTTATTCGACCGTTCATTTTCGAAAAACGTGCGAATTTCATTAACTTAACAGCCACCAAGGCCTCTCATACACGACGTGGAAGCGTGCTACAGTATATTTGGCTATATGTAGATTTGATGTTAGCTACCTAGGAATCAAATAGAAAACGAAGCTATTTGAATTCGGAAAAAATGGCTTATCTATCCTTATTTTTTATCCCTGTGACTGTGTCGGCTTTTGAACACATTTGTATCTTATGTCTCGTCTTGCAACGATTCTCTCTTTATAACATTATTTGTATTTGTATTCTTATGCTTATTTTTTTCTTTTCCATATCAATACGTTTGTTAATATTCTTTTACTTTTTTTTTACCAATTTTTATTATTTTTTATTGCCTTTTATACGTATTCCTGTCCCTATCGCTTTGTCTGTTCTTAGTAAATGAACTGATAATATTCAATGGATTTCGATGTTTCCAATGTTAGAATATTAGGTTCGACGTGTCCTCATATCCGAATCATGTTATTATTCGTATTCGAATGCTTTTGCTAATCCTTATTCTTATCACTACCCTGGTTCATTTCCTATTTCCAATCCTTTTCCCATTTCTATTCCTATTTCCGTTCCTATTCCCATTTCTATTCCTATCTTCATTCCTTTTTCCATTTATATTCCTTTTCCGATTCCTATTCTCTTTCCCATTCCCATTAATACTCTGATTCCGATTTCTATCCCTATTAATATTCCCATTCCTATTCCTTATCTTACTCCTACTCCTATTCCCATTCCTATTCTTCTTCTTCCGCTTCTTCTTCCTACTTCATAAATTTCATCAGCGTTTTCCCAAAACTGTCTTATTTGATAGCAAATAAATATGAAATAGTTAAATACTGAGAAAATATTGATAAATAATATAAGTCAGACAACTGTTTTCTGCTTGCCTCGCCTAACGTTTGTTTAATAAAAACCTTTATTGAGATTGAAATTTAAATACGTTGCTGACGTGTGTATAGTACATACAAATTTAAAGTGTTTATAATTCGACCATCTTTGGGTGAGTTTAATTGCGCACTTGTTTTGCCAATAAAAATAGTATACAGCTTTTTGTAAATAATAGAAAAAAGCGCAATTTTGTGTTGTATTTTCGTTTAAATTTCCAAAAAAGTTTTAGGCTTAATACTCGTAGAAAACTTTAAGACGGGCGACAAAATGGCCGGCAAATGAGGATAAGACAAAGCATCTTCTATCTAACAAAGTGTCATTGTGTCTGGGACAAAACTCACAGTTGACAGTTGATGCAAACAAAGTCAGCCTGGAGATGAAATGGAGACAAATTTCGGCCACATCTGCGGCCACACCTACTAGCGCCAGCAGGCACAAACAAGATAAAGGTGATGCGGTTGGATTCGTTAAAAACCGACATAATTTGTGCCAAATAATTTTTATGTATTCACTGAACTGGCCATGATAACTCGTTATCGGGTTACGGTTATATTCTATAAAACTAATAAAAAAAATCGAGTAAAACTAATATGAAAAATTTTACATTACACATTTGTTAAACTTTTCATGGAGACACAATTCCTTCAAATATTTAAAGTTAGTTAATATAAAACCCGATCTATTTCAACTTTACGGCTAATTTAAGCGTTAGTTGGTGATCTCAAACCAAAATTTTGTATTGATAACGTCTCGAAAAGGAAAGAAATCGGCTGGAATGATGTCTTTCAAGTCCAATAAATATGTAAACCAACTATAATTACAAGAAATCAATAGAAAAAAATATCGAAAGAGAAAACCATAGCATACAAAATGGCAATGGAATAAGCCTAAAGATAAGATTTCTTAATTTTAACCTAAGCTCAGCCTAAAAGTATACGCACTAAAGTAATTTATAATAACTTCTTTCATAACTCTGCGCTCTCTCTCACAACCATACTTGCCATCTAGCAATTTTATTAAAAAACAAATACTATTTTGAACTTTTTATATTCTAATAATAAAATAATTTAAAGAAAACGCTATCTCAGATTAATTCTCAGAATTGTTTATTTATAAGATCCGCATTTAAGGTGATGGCTTAGTTGCACTAGCGACCCCAGCCGATGTTGCGATAACGATCAGCGCCCCAGTTGCCAAACCAATTGCTGGGATTCCACCAGCCTTTGTGGAAAGGCCAGTGGGGTAGTTCAGGTACTTCAACACCATCGTCTTCATCGGCAACAGCACCACCGGCACTGGCTTCAGCATCAGCAGCGGCAGCACCATCAGCAGCGGCTTCAACATCAGCAGCGGCTTCAGAACCAGCAGCGGCAGCACCATCAGCAGCGGCTTCAGCATCAGCAACGACAGCACCAGCGTCAGCGACAGCACCAGCGTCAACGGCAGCGTCAGCGTCAGAGGCAACATCGACCGAAGCTTCAGCGGCAGCGCCACTATCGACAGGCACTTCATTTACAGGAGCATCAATTGATGCCACCAATCAGTGGCGGATTCAGGGGGGGGGGGTTTGAGGGTTCACACCCCTTCCCCCCCTCCCCGAAATATTAGGGCGACTTTAAAACTGCATACAAATTAAAAGGCATTTTTGTTTTTTGAATGGTTTTTCGACACACTTATATATCAACGTCTGTACCCGGCGACACCGCTCGTCGATTTCATAATTAATTTTTTTCATAAATATTTTTGCTATGACAAAAAATGTCAGCGCACAATTGCAGGAATAGAATTGTGATCTCAGCCGATGTTTAGACTTTGCAAAATCAGTTTATGAAGAGTTACAAGAGTTGCGTGGTAACGGTCAAAATGAGTTTCTGAATAACTTTGAACAAGCTAAAGAAAAGGCAAATAATGTTGGATTTATGATAGAAGTACCTCGACGAGTTGGACGTTAAATTAATTGAGACAATTATGTCGGAGAGCCATAGGACTATTTTCGTTGCTCCAGATATATCCGCTTTCTAGATCATTATTCAGATCAAATAAATGTAAGGTTTATAAAGCATAGAAATTGACTGTCCAAATGCAGAATATTTTACCCAGCAAGGCACTTGTTTTGCAAAGCAATGATATCCAGAAAACGGCTCAATTGTTCGAAAAATATTGGCCACACGATTTTTCAACGTCTGTTGATGACTTCGTGCCAGAGCTGAATATGTGGCGCCGGTACTTTTTTGTAATAATCTTTGTAATAATTGTTAAACAATTAAATAATTCTTTCAGATATTGGGCCAATGTATCAAAAATTAATTTGCCGGAAAATTTTATTGACACTTTAAACCAGTGCACTGCAGTGCGATGAAAAGCTCTATCCATTAATTTTCCATTTTTTGAAGATTGGTGCAACACTGCCAGTGTCTGTTGCAACAAGCGAACGGTAATTTTAAACACTACGTCGATTGAAAACATATTTACGGAGCAGCATTGGGCAAGACAGATTACTTGGTTTGGCACTTCTTAGGGCCAATTTTTCAGTGCGAGTTTAACTCAGTTTCTAGTTTAAACTTAGTTTAAACGCAAAATCGAAATTTTCAGTCATATTTGACTGAAGTTGAAACGCCCAACCCTGAACGGTTAAACTAAGTTTAAACTGTCAACTGCCAGTTGACAGTCTGACAGTTCATTTATTTTGGAAATTTGAAAAGCGCAATTACAATTTTCGATATAAAATAAATATAATTCGACCAAAACTAGCAATGAGTGGGCAATTTCGTGACGAGGAAGATGATAGCGATGCAGAAATGTTTGTACGGTGATGAGAAGATTAGAAATCGTGAGAATGCGGCCGGACCATTTCCATTTATTTGGGCGACAGGGACTTTTACGGTCGCTTGCGCATGAGCAAAGCTACTGCTTATAATATTTTACAGCTCATCGGTCCTCATATAAAGCATCCTACACTTGTGTGTTTCCCCCTTACAAGTACAAGAAGCCTTTCATTTTCCCGAGACGGAAAATTTGCGCTACGTTTGCTTATTTTGAATTTGTTTTGATAAAGTACATTTTTTGAGCGTAAAGAATTTATTTACGAATGACAATCAAAACAAATTATTATCTAGATAAAAATATTGCCAGTATTGCCACACTCAAAGGACTAAAATTTGATCCAGTTAAACTACTACTGAAAAACTGCTTTATCGTTTAAACTAAGTTTAAATGTAAACGAGCAAACTACGTTTGAACTGGGTTTAAACTCGCACTGAAAAATTGGCCCTTTCCGACATGAAAATAAACCCGTTCTGTATGAATTGTATGGGCTGTAGCCCAATATATTGGACATTGTGACTGAAAGGGCTAATGTGCATCGAGACATAGAAGTTGATCCTACCAACATTTTAGACGAGCTTGCAAAAAAGCGTAAGCGTAAACTTTCGCGTTATAAGCAAAATACATGTATATATCTTTTCAATTAATATCTTTATAATAAATACATACACATAAACATTTATGAATATTAAAAAATTACTTACTAAAAACCCCCCCCGAATTATTTTTCTGGATCCGCCCCTGCCACCAATTGTGCCGAGGTGAAGGCCAACAGGCCGAACAAGCAAGCAACGAGTAAGAAACGCATTTTTAGTTATTCTCTGAAGACTGATTTCAGACGTCGAACTGAACTGGTTTAAAACAAGTGACAGCCGCAGCTTTTATATCAAACCGAATTTGTATTCTGTGTTTGTTTTAAGCAGTGCGTGTACCATTTATAGACACACGCACACGCACACAGTATTTATTTAAATTGTTTGCTTTATTTCTTTTTTTTATTCGTTTATTTTCGAAAAACGTACGAATTTCATTAACATAACAACCCCCAATGCTTCGCATACACGACGTGGAAGCGTGCTACAGTTAACTAACTAGGAATCAAATAGAAAAACGAAACTATTTAGTTTAATTCGGAAAAAATGGCTTTGTCGGCTTTTGAACACATTTGTATCTTATATGGCGTTCAAACTGACTCATTTAAACTAGTTTAAGTGAAAAGAGCTTTTTGTTGAACACAACCGTCCAGACTTCTCAATGAGGTTCAATTTGACAGCTGTTTGTTTACAAATAAACAAATAAATATTTTTGTGAATTGTGCGTGAAAATGTGCTGGGAGCATGATTCGAGCGAAATATTGGTGCATATTTCACAATCCACGGCAACATTCTCAACTTCGTTCAAATATTAGACGCCTTGTATTCAGATGCCATAAAAAAGTGATGAATGGAATGAAAGCAGTGCAAGCAAAACGATAATTTTCATTCATTTCAAATTTTTCAAATTTTAAATCAGGGACTTAACTATTATAAGTTTTTTAAGAAATTAATTGCAATGTAACTATTACAATGCAACATCAATTTTATTTGTTGATTATAATTATTATTTGTGACAATTAATTTTTACGTTGCATAATAACTGTTATGAGAAATAAATATTTTTTCCATTCTCGATAATTATTATTTTGGGATTTTTTTTATTTACGTTGCTTCATAACTTTTATTTATGACTTTTTTTATTTACGTTACCGATAACTATTATTTTGAGAAAATTTTTTTTACGTTGCTTCATAACTTTTATTTATGATTTTTTTGTTATTTACGTTGCCGATAACTATTATTTGAATGACAATTTTTTTTACGTTGCCTCATAACTTTTATGAAACAATTTTTTTTATTTACGTTGCCTTACCACATTTTGAGTATGAATTGATTTTTAATTGTTTAGTTGTGGGTGGAAATTAGGTTTCTGCAGTTAATTTGCGTTTGTCAATTTAGAACAATGAAAAATTAATTCATATCCAAAATGTAGTAATTAAACGTAAAAAACTTGTTTTTCAAAATAATAGTTATCGGCAACGTAAATGAAAAAAAAATTATAAATAAAAGTTATGAAGCAACGTAAAAAAAAATATGTCTCAAAATAATAGTTATCGGTAACGTAAATTAAAAAAGTCATAAATAAAAGTTATGAAGCAATGTAAAAAACAATATTCCCAAAATAATAATTATCGACAACGAAAAATATATTTGTTACTTATAAGAGTTATTATGCAACTCAAAAATATTAATTACATGATAATAGTTATAGGCGACGTAAAAAATTTCTTATTGGGAATAATTATTATAAAGCAATAAGTATAGAAATTTCTTAAATTAGGGCAATTTTTTTATTCCCAAAAATATGGATAATAATTATTTTAGGTCTCTGTTTTAAATTTTTTTGTTGTTTTGTTTTGATGAAATGACAGCTGAAATTTAAGGGATGTTTTTCTAGTGCAGTTTGTCAAGTAAATGTTTGCAAATTTAAAGAAGGTAGAAAATTATTTTGAAAAGCTTATCAGCTGATCAGCTTAACAGAAATTGCAATATTTTAAAATTATTTGAAAAATATAGATTAATTGACTATTTCACTCTCATATAATATCAAAGTAATGTCTATTTGATTCGCGTATTGAAGGGCGAATGATTTTAAAGGAGATACTGGACGACCAGAAAACTGTCTGACATTGAAGAAAGAAAAATCATCCGAAAAGTTCGTGAAAGCCCCCGTATCTCAATAAGGGAAATGGCTTTGGATATAAAAATAGAATGCGGAACTGATGTATCTCATGAAACTGTTCGGAACTGTATGGCGTCAAATTTTCAATGCAATCTTGGTTTTGAAAGAAGACGAATTTTTTTACAGTTTGAAGAATACATAGCTTCATTTCCTTGTTTGTTTTTTGCACGGTTTTCGCGTATCAAATAGACATTACTATTAATCTATATCTTAAAAAATGTCAAAATATTGCAATTTCTGTTATATTTATAAGCTTTTCAAAATAATTTTTCTACCTTTTTTAAGTTTGCAAACATTTACTTGACAAACTGTATGTGTTCAGAGTGTGTGCGGTGTGTTCAGTTGACAAAAAAGCTTTTTCATAGAAAGCTTTCGGATGCAAACCTGCGCTAAACTCGTTTCAAAACATGTTAAATGGTTTAACACGTTTAATTTCCAACAACCATTGCATGTGAATAAATAGGTTTTCGAACTGGTTTTGTTAATTTAACTTGTTTAAGCACATTAAACAGGTTTAAGTCGTCAGTTTGAACGCCATATTATATCTCGTCTTGCAACGAGTCTCTACTTTTAACGTTATTTGTATTCGTATTATTAAGTATGCTTATTATTCTTTTCAATACGTTTGTTTATATTCCTTTTCTTATTTTTCACCATTTTTATTACTATTTTTATTCCTGTCTCTATCGCGTTGCCTGTCCCTAGTAAAAGAAAACAAAATTTCTACTCGAGTCCGTACATAGGTACTTTTCGATAATATTCAATGGATTTCAATGTGTAAAATATTACATTATTTATTTATTTGTCTGAAATATAATTATAAATAATCTCGGTCTCATTGGGGCCATCCTGCGGGGGCGAAACATTTGGCAACGAAGGAGGGTGTTTGCCGTTTCAAATTTGCTGTGAATCGGGTTGAGTTTGAGTGTGCAGGGATGGTGGGTTCCGATTGATTTGCCTTTATTTCCTTGGGTGGAAACCCTACGGGCTTGAGTGCGGCAATCACGTCAGAAAGGGCTTCCTTTGGAGTAGGAAGGTTTTTTCGAAGTGCGGGACCAGTGTGCGTATGGTGCTTTGGCACCGCGGCGACATATGTCAAAGGTGATGACAGGGGTACTGGACCGCTTAAGGGGACGTGTAAGTTTACAAAATTAAAAATTTTTTTTTTTAACGAAAAAAGATATTCACTCAAATTTTTTTTTGTTTTTTGTTTATTTAATCGTAATCTTTAAAATGGTAAGGTCATAAAAATTATATTTCTACATATTCCAGTGCAGGATGACTTTGAACGTGCCCTCATCAGAATTTTGATATCAATTTCCCTGCACGATTTTTGGCCAACCACGTAACCTATAACAAAAAATGAAACTAATCTATAATTGATATTACATCAGCTATGTTTAGACAAGAGCTTTTTGTAAAATTCAAAAATCTCTCGAAATGGTGGACATTTTTGAAAGAAAAGTTATTTTTTCCCCTTTTTTTCAAATGTTTATTGCCTGTTATAATAAAAAAACAATATTTTGTTAAAAGCTCGTGTCTTAACATAGCGACATGTTTTCTGAACAAGTAAAAAAAGAAATCGAATCGATGCGTGTAAAACTTTTCTTAAAATCGTGCAAGTAAGTTAGAAAATAACGACTTTGGGGAAAACGCGTTTAAAGTTCACAAAGAGCGCGCGGAAACACCGTGAGCGAGCGTGCTCAATGCTCTACAGCTCAATAACCGTGAAGAGTTTACCCAAATCCTTTGGAAATAACATTCATCACGTCTTCCAAATGAAAATTATGTAAAAAAAAAATAAAACTGATTTTTTAAAACTTTGTACGTAGACGACCCCCTTAAGATCCAACCGAATATTGTAAGTTGAGCAAGTAAGCTGCCACATACATTTTTGTAGAAACCTTCGAGCATGATCTGCGGGACGAGATCACTGCCAATCACTATATCGATCTGCGCTGCCTCCAAGGGGTTGGAATCAGCGAGATCTAGCATGGCGAATCGTTCAAATTGGGGGGGTTTATTTTGGAAAGGAAGAGACAATCCGTTAGCTTTGGAAGCACGATTGCTTGCACGGGGAGGTTTGTGCTCGTTTTAGTCACTGCCAATGTCAAGAAGCATATATGACTGGCGTTTTTCACAATCTGAAAACAATTTGCTTAAGACACCAATCCAAATAATAATGTATAAGTGTATTATAATTAAATGACACTCATACGCCACGTTGCGCTGCGCAAAAAAATGCATATATCGCAATTACACAGTTTGAATGTATTTTTTTTGGATTGGTATCTTAAGCAAATTTGCTGGTTGTTAAAATATCTACAAACTTGCCGAAGACAGTAAAGCGATATTCGGAACGATTTAGGACCTATTAGCATTTAAACGTTCGAAGACTTAAGCGACGAACTCGACTAAAATGAGCAAACTTCAAAGACGGATTTATCTGAAACTAGAGCCAATCCAGCCAAACGGCTGGTGGATCTCAACTCAGTATACCTATAGAAAAGTCGCTCAGTAGGTCCCCCCCATGTCTCAATTTTTTAGGGTAAATTTCACGCACAGTGTAATTAATTCTTATTACTTTTGGCATAAGGGGCACCAAGCAATAATGGGGTGAACGATTAAAATTATTTGAGTACAGTGGGCGTGGTGCCGTCTCTATTTTTATATGCATAGATTGTTTGTCCTGACTGACTGATTGATTATATTTTTATCATCGCCCAGCCCAAACCGCTGAATCTACAAACATGAAATTTGAATTATAGGTACATATTGACGATGAACCTCCTCTAAGATGGAATTTGTTGAAATTGGGGATCTAAAGGGGAAAAACATGTGTTAAGGAGATTTAATAAACATATCGATTTAAAAATTCCTGCAAATACTCTAAATCAAAAATAATTCGACACGTATTTTATAATTTTTCGAAAATCCAAATTTAACTGGGCCAACAATGGGTTAAGGTTTTTTTACGGGAAGACTCCGACAAAAACCGTGAACTGACGGGCCTATTGACTTCAAGCATTGTAAACACATTTTAAATAAAAAAATTAGAAACGTATGTTTCATTATTTTCAATATCGAAATCTAATTGGATCAACGGCGGTTTAAGGTATGTATGAAGAAAAAATTTTTTTTCAGCCTTTTGACTTCAAACTTGGTGAAAGTACTTCAAATGTAAAATAACTCGATACGTGTTTTTTATTTTTCCGAATATTAAAATCAGAGGGGGCCAACGACGGGTTAAAAGTTGGTATGGAGAAGCTGTGCAGGAACATGAATTAATGGGCCCATTGACTTCAATCATTTCATTTTTTTTTAAATCGAAATCTACCGTGGTAAACTAAGGGTTAAGAATTTGTTTAGAGTATATGTGGAAACATCTGATTTAATTTTTACTTCAAAATTTTTGAAAATACTTGAAATCAAAGATAATTACGCACATGTTTTTTAATCAAAAACTGATGGGGTCAACAATGGGTTAAGAATTTGTACCGGTGGAAACAAAAGAACTTCCGTGCAAACCCAGCTAGTTATATCACAAATAAAAGGCAACTAGCGTCAAAGGCTGTCGGCCTTATTAGAATATTTGATTCGATGTCTCCTCTTATCCGAATGTCCAATCCTATTATTATTATTATTCGTATCTATCTATCTACCCTATCACTACCCTTGTTTCTATTTCTATTCCTATTCCCATTCCTATTCCCATTCCTATTCGTATTCGTATTCCTATTCCTATTCCCATTCGTATTCGTATTCCTATTTCTATTCCTATCTCCATTCCTTTTTTCATTTATATTCCTTTTCCCATTCTGATTCCCATTTCTATTCTTCTTTTTCTTCCGCTTCTTCTTCCTACTCCTCTTCTTTTTTCCTAGTTTTGGCGGATGACATATTCGATTTTGCTCTTAACAAATTTCCTTAATCATTCATTACGTTAATGATAACCGAATATTGAGTTATTCAGCTCAATGTTAGTAAATGAAAGTTTTCTATAAACTCATAAATTTCATCAGCGTTTTCTCAAAACTGTCTTATTTGACAGCAATAAATATGACATAAATTAGTTAGTTAAATATGTACTGACAAAATATGGATAAATAATACAAGTCAGACAACTGTTTTCTGCTTGCCTCGCCTAACGTTTTTTTTAATAAAAACATTTATTGAGATTGAAATTTAAATACGTTGCTGACGTGTGTATAGTACATACAAATTTAAAGTGTTTATAATTCGACCATCTTTGGGTGAGTTTAATGGCGCACTTGTTTTGCCAATAAAAATAGTATACAGCTTTTTGTAAATAATAGAAAAAAGCTCAATTTTGTGTTGTATTTTCGTTTAAATTTCCAAAAAAGTTTTAGGCTTAATAGAAAACTTTAAGACGGGCGACAAAATGGCCGGCAAATGAGGATAAGACAAAGTATATTTTATCTAACAAAGTGTCATTGTGTCTGGGACAAAACTCACAGTTGACAGTTGATGCAAACAAAGTCAGCCTGGAGATGAAATGGAGACAAATTTCGGCCACACCTACTAGCGCCAGCAGGCACAAACAAGATAAAGGTGATGCGGTTGGATTCGTTAAAAACCGACATAATTTGTGACAAATAATTTTTATGTATTCACTGAACTGGCCATGATAACTCGTTATCGGGTTACGGTTATATTTTATAAAACTAATAAAAAAAATCGAGTAAAACTAATATGAAAAATTTTACATTACACATTTGTTAAACTTTTCATGGAGACACAATTCTTTCAAATATTTAAAGTTAGTTAATATAAAACTCGATATATTTCAACTTTACGGCTAATTTAAGCGTTAGTTGGTGATCTCAAACCAAAATTTTGTATTGATAACGTCTCGAAAAGGAAAGAAATCGGCTGGAATGATGTCTTTCAAGTCCAATAAATATGTAAACCAACTTAAATTACAAGAAATCAATAGAAAAAAATATCGAAAGAGAAAACCATAGCATATAAAATGGCAATGGAATGAAAATTTACGGTATTTGTATCTTAACCTAAGCTCAGCCTAAAAGTATACGCACTAAAGTAATTTATAATAAATTCTTTCATAACTCTGCGCTCTCTCTCACCCCCATACTTGCCATCTAGCATTTTTATTAAAATACAAGTACTATTTTTAACTTTTTATATCCTAATAATCAAAAAGTTGAAAGAAAACGCTATCTCAGATTAATTCTCAGAATTCTTATAAGATCCGCATTTAAGGTGATGGCTTAGTTGCATCAGCGACCCCAGCTGATATTGCGATAAAGATCATAGCCCCAGTCGCTAAGACTGCGTTTGGGTCTCGAGTTTGGTTCAGGTACTTCATCATCGTCTTCATCGGCGTTACCTTCGTCAACAGCATCATCAGCGGCAGCGCCAACATCAGCGGCAGCGCCATCATCGACACACACACACACATTATTTATTTAAAGTGTTTGATTTAGTTGCAGATGTTTGTATTAAGTTTGTTTTTATTTGTTGGATAGTATTAAGTATGCTTATTTTATTCTTTTCCACATCAATACGTTTGTTTATATTCCTTTTCTTATTTCTAGTCATCGTTATCGCTTTCGCTTTTCGTGTATCGTCAAATATTTCTATCGTCGAAAATTTTGCTGACGAAACTAAAAATTGAATGTTGAACTGAATGAATATGGATCTCCCGTTTCCCAACGGCTTCCCTTTTCCAGGGCGGGGGGGGGGGGCGTAGTTTTTTGTTGGTGGTAACATAACACTTCATAAGGGTGAAGGGTGTCAACCCTCGCATGGCCTCCGTTCTCTTGCATAGATAACCATGGGACCGTCAAGGTGACTACGCGCTCCGATCGGGATAGCGGCCTTAAGTGGCCCTTTTCGCATGGACAAGTCCAAACTTTTAAAAAACCCTTCGGCCAACCCAAAAGGGGAGCCTTAACGATTGGTTCGGCAAAAGCCGACCAATCAAGCGCCACCCTCCTCGGGAGGCGCTGCCGCAGCAAGACATGTGGTGCAGGCGAGAGCCATTTACCTCCGCACCATCCAAGGGTTGCACTGCCCCTACCCAAAGAAAACGCTCCCTCGCGGCACCGGTCTCGGCACCGCGCAGGGGGGTCCACACCCCGTCCATCCACCCTGCCAGTGTGGCCGCTGCACCGGCTACCAAACCAACACCAGGCTCTGCTGGTGCTGATTCCAGCATCTCAACTTCTGCTGCTGTCCGCCCGCAACACATTAGCGCTTCAACGCGGGCGTACAGAAATAGGAGATCGGCTCTGAGCCGTTTCGGTTACTCGGATCCGAATACCTTGTCCGACAAGGACAAAGCTGCTCTCCTCTGGGCGCAGCAACACAAGGACGACCGACCGATCCCTCCCCCGGGGGTCGCCGTGAAGCGCCAAAGATCAGGCGAGCAACCTGCCCCTCCTGCAACCCAGGACCCTAAATGGCCCAGGCTGGCGGTCGCCAAGCCTAAACCTCTGCGACTGTTCAGCGAGGTGGTAAAGGAGGGCATCGTCTGGGCTGTCATCGACCACAGTAACAGCGATGGCACTATCTCCGGAGCAAACTGGAGGTTATTACAGGCCAAGCTCATCTCTGTCTACAAAGACATCGTCTCGGCCAACCCAGGCTTCTCACACACATGCAGCAATGCCGGATGGTATCAGGGGCATGTCAAGCTTATCGCCTCCGCAGATCAACGCTCAGTGAATTTGTACAAGCAGGAGATCAACATGATCGGCGAGGTCTGGCCCGGCGCGAAGCTAGCCGCGGTCATGATGGATCAGATCCTTAATCGTCCGCGTGCAAAGGCCTGGATCCCGGCTGAACCCTCCTCTCCAAGATATTAGAGCACCTTCAGCTGAGCAATGTGCACCTCCTGGCTCATGATTGGTAGGTTGCTAAAGTCAGCGTCATTAACGAAGAGTCGCAAAAGACGAAAAAATTAATAACGCGTTCGGGTCGATCATCCTCAGCGTATATAGGTGCGATCTACAAGGTAGCACCCAGATACCAAAGGGGACGGTTCCCGAATCCGGTCCATTCACCTCTATCAGCACCTTGGCCCCGCTGGAAGAATGCCCATCCGACGGCACCGGTAGTGTCATGTCGACCTCCGAGTATGTCGGTGAGTTCTTCGACCACGTGGCCATGAGTGTTGATGGCGCCACTGAGTCCGCCTTGTCCGATGAAGAGGACTCAAATGCCACCATTATACCTAATCCTGAAGATGGTGCAGATTGTCCAAATTAATGTGCACCACTCCATCGCAGCCTCGGTAGCTCTTCTTCTTCGCCTGGCACAAACACGCGAAGACATAGCGCTGATCCAAGAAACCTGGATCGAAAATGGTTGGGTTTGCGGTCTCAACCTTGATGGCTATCGAGTTGTCTACATGGTAGGTCAAGGTAATCCCAGATCCTGCATCCTTGTCAAGAACAAGCTTAATGCTCTTCTTCTCTCCAGGTTCAGCGACTCGGACAACATGGCTATTGCGGTCCTCACGCGTGGTGACTTGGGTTGTGGGGCGGCACCGATAACAACGAGCGCGGTGAGTCTCTTTTTGATGTTATTCTTACACACGACCTAGTTGTTGGCAACAGAGGTAACGAACCGACCTTCCTGACTTCTATTAGGAAGGAGGTCCTCGACATCACTGTTGCCAATAACTTCTCATCTAATCATCTCAACAACTGGAGGGTTTCACAAGAGTGTTCCTTCTCTGACGATAGATATATCTGCTTCACGCTAGGTGAACATGATCCCAACGAAGTCGTGGGTATTGATCACCTTATTAATAGGAAGCGTTGACTCCGTCTCGTCTTTACTGAAATCTGCCACCGAGGCAGTCTGCGTCTCCACGACACCTAGGGGTAAACCAAAGCCTCGCTGGTGGAAGCCGGAGATGGCGAAGCTTCGCAAGCAATGTCGCAAACTTTTCAATAGGGCTAAAGTCCTCAACGACTGGTCTCCTTACAAATACAAGCAAAGGGAGTTCAAATATGCCATCAGGAAAGCTAAAAGGGTGACTTGGAGGAACTTTTGTGAGACCAGCAGACTTCGTAGAATACTTAATTCGTCCCCGAGGCATCTTGATTGTATTCAGAGACCCCAGAGTAGCTGGTCAACATTAGGTGCCGAAACACTAGAAGTTCTGCTGCGACCCTGGTTGCTAAGTATTTACAAGGCCTGCCTGGACCTCTCCTACATTCCCTTCAAATGAAGGGAATCTAGGGTGGTATTCATACCTAATGTTAACGCTAAGGACTACAGACCATCAAATCAGGAATTCCATCGATCCGTCTCTCCTATCTTAGTCACAACATGCCTATATAAAGGGCAAGTCTATTGAAACTGCACTACACTTCACTCACTTCTCGAGATGGTCGAAAGATCTCTCGCGCACAAAGAGTTCACTCTGACGGCATTCATCGACATTGAGGAGGCTTTTAACAACGTCTGTCCTCAGGCGGTTGTTGGAGCACTTTCCAATCTGAACCTGGACACGAAGCTGGTGAGTTTTGTCGAGTACCTGCTCAAAATGTGTGTCGTTAGCTTCGCAATCGGACACACTCGCATCAAGCGTACAGTCAAGAGGGGTACGCCGCAAGTTGGCATGCTATCTCCTCTGATCTGGATTCTGGCAGTGAACTCTCTACTAAATCGACTTGACAATACTGGTTGCAGAATTGTTGCATATGCGAATGACATTGCGATAGCAGTCTCCGGCAAATATCTTTCTACCCTTTCTGAGAAAATCAATTATGCACTTTGGATTCTATCTCAATGGTGCCCAGAATTCGGCCTCGATGTCAACCCCTCTAAAACCGAGGTTATGCTTTTTAGTAGGAAGTATAAGACGGTGTTAGACTTAGCCTCAGCAACAATGTTAGGTCTAATCCTCGACTCTAAACTAAATTGGAAGGCTAACATTGCTGAAAGGGCACGGAAAGCCTCATGTGCTCTCTACTGCTGCAAACGGGCCCTAGGCGCTAGATGGAACTTCAACCCCGAATCATGTCCTGGCTTCACTCTGCGATAGTTGAGCGTAACCTCCTATTTGGCGCTGTTTCCTGGTGGCCTGCTATTTGAAGGCGGTCAACCTGAAGCCTCTTGATAAAGTCAGGAAGAGGGCGCCTATCTTGGTGACAGGGTCTCTCCACACTACTCCCACGAAAGCATTGTTTACCCTTCTCCACTGGCTGCCAACTGCGGAGCGAGTCAAATTCCATGCGAAATGCTCTGCAGTCAGACTTAACGCGAATTCCCGCTGGGCTAGACCGAATCTTGGTCATTGCAGGATTCTTACCCAAGACTGTTCGGTGCCAGATGTCATTGATCATATCTACACCTCCACTCAATTTGACCACGAATTTACTGTCCGTATCCCTGGCAGAGGAGATTGGACCGGCAGCGAGCTACCCTCCGGAAACTATCAATATCTACACCGACGGCTTCAAATTGGCGAACAAGGTTGGCTACGGGAACTTCTGCAGCCAACTGGGGCTTCGTCTCTCCTTCCGCCTGCCTGACAATATTAGTGTCTTTCAGGCAGAAGTAGTGGCCACTTACCAGGCTTCAATCTGGACATATATTCGGATAGTCAGGCAGCCATTAAGTCGCTCGCGGGGGCGACCACCTCATCCAGGCTGGTCTTGGACTGCCGAAAATCCTTGAACAACTTAGCTAGACGCTCCAACGTCTCATTACTCTGGATGCCAGGGCACAGGGGCATTGTAGGCAACTGTCAGGTGGACGAACTAGCCAGAGCAGGCACATTGCTCGCTAAGGCCTCGTCCTTCTTCCCAGTGGGAGCTCCTATTGCATTAATTAAATTGATGCTAAAACAATTCTACCAAAGAATAGCTAATGAACTGTGGTCTAAGATACAGAATATAACATGAAACGGACTAACCAGCTGCTTAACCTTAGCCGTCACTCAATAAGCACAACGGTCTCGGAGCTCCCGGGTCACTGTCTTATGGGTAAGTATACGGAGAGACTGGGACTGCAATACAACGACTACTGTCGAGGATGCGGGTCCACCTGTTGTGTCAATGTGCTTCATTAGCCAGAAGTAAACTTAAGTCTCTCGGGTCAGCTTTTTTTACTAGTCTAACCGAACTATCGCCTCTGAATATCACGGATATAGCATAAGATGTGCTTAAGTGATTTTCTTACATAGGAGGCTGCCACTCCAACCTAACCTAACCTAAATGTGAAAACATCTGATTTAATGGGCCTTTTTACTTCCAAATTTTTGAAAACGCTTGAAATCAAAGATAATTAGGCACACGTTTTCAATAATGGGTTACGAATTTGTACCGGGGAAAACAAGATGTCAGAGATTTTTCCACTTTTCCAATAGATTTTCCGGAATTTTCTTTTCTCATAAAACTGAAATGCCTCACGACGAATCCAACAAAGAAATTCCCATGGAAATCAGCCTTTTGACTTCAAACTTGGTGAAAAAACTTCAAATGTAAAATAACTCGGTATGTGTTTTTCATTTTCCCGAAAATTAAATTCGGACGGGCTCAACGACGGGTTAAAGGTTTGTATGCAGAAACTGTGAAAAAACATGAATTAATGGGCCCATTGACTTCTAACTTGGTACTCTTAGTAAGAAATAATTTGATATATGTTTTTCATTTTTATGAAAACCGTGGTAAACTAAGGGTAAAGAATTTAAGTTTAGAGTAAATGTGAAAACATCTCATTTAATTTACATCAAAATTTTTGAAAACACTTGAAATCAAAGATAATTAGGCACATGTTGTTTTTTAATCAAAAACTGACGGGGTCAACAATGGGTTAAGAATTTGTACCGGTGGAAACAAAAGAACTTCCGTGCAAACTCAGCTAGTTATATTACAAATAAAAGGCAACTAGCGTCACTAGGCTGTCGGCCTTATTAGAATATTTGATTCGATGTCTCCTCTTATCCGAATGTCCAATCCTATTATTATTATTATTCGTATTCGAAAGCTTGCTAATCCCTATCCCTATCACTACCCTTGTTTCTATTCCTATTCCTATTCCCATTCCTATTCCCATTCCTATTCGTATTCGTATTCCTATTTCTATTCCTATCTCCATTCCTTTTTTCATTTATATTCCTTTTCCCATTCTGATTCCCATTTCTATTCTTCTTCTTCTTCCGCTTCTTCTTCCTACTCCTCTTCTTTTTTCCTAGTTTTGGCGGATGACACATTCGTTTTTGCTCTGAACAAATTTCCTTAATCATTCATTACGTTAATGATAACCGAATATTGAGTTATTCAGCTCAATGTTAGTAAATGAAAGTTTTCTATAAACTTATAAATTTCATCAGCGTTTTATCAAAACTGTCTTATTTGACAGCAATAAATATGACATAAATTAGTTAGTTAAATATGTACTGACAAAATATGGATAAATAATACAAGTCAGACAACTGTTTTCTGCTTGCCTCGCCTAACGTTTTTTTTAATAAAAACATTTATTGAGATTGAAATTTAAATACGTTGCTGACGTGTGTATAGTACATACAAATTTAAAGTGTTTATAATTCGACCATCTTTGGGTGAGTTTAATGGCGCACTTGTTTTGCCAATAAAAATAGTATACAGCTTTTTGTAAATAATAGAAAAAAGCGCAATTTTGTGTTTGTATTTTCGTTTAAATTTCCAAAAAAGTTTTAGGCTTAATACTCGTAGAAAACTTTAAGACGGGCGACAAAATGGCCGGCAAATGAGGATAAGACAAAGCATCTTCTATCTAACAAAGTGTCATTGTGTCTGGGATAAAACTCACAGTTGACAGTTGATGCAAACAAAGTCAGCCTGGAGATGAAATGGAGACAAATTTCGGCCACATCTGCGGCCACACCTACTAGCGCCAGCAGGCACAAACAAGAAAGGTGATGGATTCGTTAAAAACCGACATAATTTGTGACAAATAATTTTTATGTATTTACTCAACTGGCCATGATAACTCGTTATCGGGTTACGGTTATATTTTATAAAACTAATAAAAAAAATCGAGTAAAACTAATATGAAAAATTTTACATTACACATTTGTTAAACTTTTGATGGAGACACAATTCTTTCAAATATTTAAAGTTAATATAAAACTCGATCTATTTTAACTTTACGGCTAATTTAAGCGTTAGTTGGTGATCTCAAACCAAAATTTTGTATTGATAACGTCTCGAAAAGGAAAGAAATCGGCTGGAATGATGTCTTTCAAGTCCAATAAATATGTAAACCAACTTAAATTACAAGAAATCAATAGAAAAAAATATCGAAAGAGAAAACCATAGCATATAAAATGGCAATGGAATGAAAAATCTACAATATTTTTAACTCAGCCTAAAGATAAGATTTCTTAATTTTAACCTAAACTCAGCCTAAAAGTATACGCACTAAAGTAATTTATAATAACTTCTTTCATAACTTTGCGGTCTCTCTCACCACCATACTTGCCATCTAGCAATTTTATTAAAAAACAAATACTATTTTGAACTTTTTATATTCTAACTAGCTGGGCCCTGCGGCTTTGCACGCAAGCTCTCCTGTTTCCCCGATACGAATTCTTAACCCATTGTTGAGCCCATCAGATTTTGATTTAAAAAAAAACATGTGTCTATCTTTGATTTCGAGTGTTTTAAAAATGTTAAAGTCAGAAGGCCCTTTAAATCATATGTTTTCACATTTACTCCAAACAAATTCTTAACCCTTGGTTTACCATGGTAGATTTAGATTTAAAAAAAAATTAAAAGCATGTTTTTATTATTTCCCGATTTAACGGCTTTTGATAAGTTTGAAGTCAGAACGCCCAATAAATCTTGTTTCTCCATACAAATTGTTAACCCATTGTTGACCCCGTTAGATTTTGATTTTCAAAAAAGTGAGAAACACGTGTCAAATTATTTCTCACAAAGAGTACTTTCCCCAAGTTTGATGTCAATGGGCCCATTAATTCATATTTTTCATTTCACAGTTTCTCCATACAAACTTTTAACCCGTCGCTGACCCCGTCCAATTTTAATATTCGGAAAAATTGCGTATCGAGTTATTTTACATTTGAAGTACTTTCACAAAGTTTGAAGTCGAAAGGGCTCAGCAATTTCTTTCTCCATACATACATACTTTTAACCCGTCGTTGATCCAGTTAGACTTCGATTTTGAAAATAATGAAAAACACGTGTCGAATTTTATTTATTTCAATTATTTTTACAATTGTTGAAGTCAATAGGCCCATCGGTTCGTGTTGTTTGTTTCGGAGTCTTTCCGTAAATAAACCTTAACCCATTGTTGGGCCAGTTAAATTTTGATTTTCGAAAAATTATAACATAAGTGTCGAATATGATTTGATCTAGAATATTTTCAGGAAGTTCAAATTCAATATGTTTATTAAATCACGTTTCTTGATACCACACTGTAACCCATGTTTTGCCTTTTTAGACCCCGAATTTCAAAAAATCCCTTCTTGGCGAAGGTTAATTCTTCAAGATGTACCTACAGTCCAAAATTCATGTTTGTAGCTTCAGCGATTTGGGCTGGGCGATGATAAATCAACCAATCAATCAGTCAGTCAGTCAGAATAAACAATCTATGTATAAAAAAATGGAGGCGGTACCACGCCCCCATGTCAAAAACCCACCCCATTCCTCCTGTCGAAGGACACGACTAAATCGTTAGTTTGTACCAAGTGTCATTGATGTGAACGCTCTAGTTCCAAAGTTACACCGGAATTTAAAAAGTGCCACGCCCCTTGTCCAACGCCCTTTAAATTTTACCGATGGAACGACATGTATACGCCATTACACTGTACCAAATTTCAATGCTGTACCACTTATAATTCTGAAGATATTCCATATTAAAAAGTTGGGTTGTATGGGCGGTGCCACGCCCATTGTCAAAAACCCATCCTTTTCCCCCTGTCGAAGGACACGACCAAATCGTTAGTTTGTACCGATTGTCATTGATGTGAACGCTCTAGTTCCAAAGTTATACCGGAATTTCAAAACTGCCACGCCCCTTGTCCAACGCCCATAAAATGGTGGAACGACATGTTTACGCCACGACTCTGTACCAAATTTCAATGCTGTCCGATTTATAATTCCGAAGATATACCATATTAAAAATTTAGGTTGTATGGGAGGTGCCACGCCCACCTGCCGTACAAACATGTAATATCGCTATAAACCACCGCATTAACATCTTCTATCACATACGAAAAAAATTTTCCCAAAAGAATGAACCGTTTTCGCAAACACTGGCTACACACAAGAAGTGAACTTTTTTTTATATATATAGATTAAAAATTTAGGTTGTATGGGAGGTGCCACGCCCACCTGCCGTACAAACATGTAATATCGCTATAAACCACCGCATTAACATCTTCTATCACATACGAAAAAAATTTTCCCAAAAGAATGAACCGTTTTCGCAAACACTGGCTACACACAAGAAGTGAACTTTTTTTTATATATATAGATAATAAAATAATTGAAAGAAAACGCTATCTCAGATTAATTCTCAGAATTGTTTATTTATAAGATCCGCATTTAGGGTGATGGCTTAGTTGCATTAGCGACCCCAGCCGATGTTTTGATAACGATCAGCGCCCCAGTTGCCAAACCAATTGCTGGGATTCCACCAGCCTTGGTGGAAAGGCCAGTGGGGTAGTTCAGGTACTTCAACACCATCGTCTTCATCGGCAACAGCACCACCGGCACTGGCTTCAGCATCAGCAGCGGCAGCACCATCAGCAGCAGCTTCAACATCAGCAACGGCCTCAGCACCAGCAGCGGCAGCACCATCAGCAGCGGCTTCAACATCAGCAGCGGCTTCAGCACCAGCAGCGGCAGCACCATCAGCAGCGGCTTCAACATCAGCAGCGGCTTCAGCACCAGCAGCGGCAGCACCATCAGCAGCGGCTTCAGCATCAGCAACGACAGCACCAGCGTCAGCACCAGCGTCAGCACCAGCGTCAGCGGCAGCGGCAACATCGACCGAAGCTTCAGCGGCAGAGCCACTACCGACAGGCACTTCATTTACAGGAGCATCATTAGATGCCACCAATTGTGCCGAGGTGAAGGCCAACAGGCCGAACAAGCAAGCAACGAGTAAGAAACGCATTTTTAGTTATTCTTTGAAGACTCAGACGTCGAACTGAACTGGTTTAGAACAAGTGACAGCCGCAGCTTTTATATCAAACCGAATTTGTATTCTGTGTTTGTTTTAAGCATTGCGTGTACCATTTCTACACACACACACACACACACACACAGTATTTATTTAAATTGTTTTCTTTAGTTGCAGATGTTTGTTTATTCGACCCCGTTTATTTTCGAAAAACGTACGAATTTCATTAATATAACATCCCCCGAGGCTTCGCATACACGACGTGGAAGTGTGCTACAGTATATTTGACTATATGTAGATTTGATGTTAGCTAACGAGGAATCAAATAGAAAAACGAAGCTATTTGAATTCGGAAAAAAATGGCCTATCTATCCTTATTTGTTATCCCTGTGACTATGTCGGGTTTTGAACACATTTGTATCTTACATAGGTATTTCATTTATAGTTAAAAAATAAAAAATAAAATAAAAATAATAAAAAATAAAAAAATAATTTGGATAAAAATATACTTATTTTACAAAATATTTGGACAAATTAATCTTACAAATATATTTTGTACGACAACGTGAAGTTGAAGACCTATTTTCTGGAATTGGCAGTTTTAACTCGATTTCGCTTAAACTTCATGACGCTTTATGCAATTACGTATTTTATTGTTTCCAGTAGAGAAATTGCATTACTTGCACCGATTTGATTTCAAAACGGCCATAGTCAAATGTGCCCCAAAGTCAAATGTACCCCAGTTTCAACGAGTCTCTACTTCTAACGTTATTTGTATTTGTATTATTAAGTGTGCTTATTTTATTGTTTTCCATATCAATACGTCTGTTTATATTCCTTTTCTTATTTTTTACCGTTTTTATTACTATTTTTATTATTATTTTTATTAGTATTTTTATTCCTGTCTCTATCGCGTTGCCTGTCCCTAGTAAAAGAAAACAAAAATGTCTACTCGGGTCCGTACATAGATACTTTTCGATAATGTTCAATGGATTTCATTGTTGAAAATATTAAAATGTTTATTTATTTGTCTGAAATATAATTAGAAATAATATATAATCTATATATACAAAAATGAATCGTGGTTCGTTTGGCTGCTTAAAACTTGAAAATGACTGGACCAACTTGGACACTTCCTTCGGCGGGTTTGTTTGAAATTGTTACGTGAAGGCAGTGGCGGCTTAAGGTGCTCGGGGGCCCGGGGCGGAGACGGCTAAGGGGCCCCCACAAAACGGTGCAGAATAAGTTTGCGTACAGAACGCTTTTTACTTTTTACTTTTTTCTTTTGAAAATTTGTATTCCATTGAACAGTAAACGGACTTTATTTTGAAACGTATATGTGCTTCAAATTTTATAATAATCTTACTAAATCTTTCAAAAATTGATGACAACTTTCGTGAAATTAGGAAAACTTTTGGGAGAGCAAATTCGTCATTTCAAAAAGCCATCTTAAATCTCGAAAAAAACAGAAAATCTTGCTTTGTTACTACGATCTGGCCATTTTTTTAAGCTACCCGAGCAGGAGGATTAGATTGTCTTGCGATCAGTGCATCATTACACTAATCGACAAAAAATAAAAAAATAAAAGTGTTTTCTAGACTAACCTTGACCGCTGAACACGAAACTGAAAATCAAAAATTTTTTTTAAGAAGCGTTTTCGAAAAATCTTCGAAATACGAGTTTTTTCCTGTTGTTTCAGTTATGAGCACATATCTCCTAAAAGAATTATCCGATTAAAACGAGCTGTGCGTCGTTCAGAAGATAATACCTTAGCATTTTAGATAGATTGTCCAAATCAGATGAGTTTGGGGAAGTTACTGACGGTGAAAGTGGTAACAAAGTGAATTTTTCGACCAATTTAAAAAATCATAAATTTTCGAATATTTTTTTATAGAAAAAATTTTCCTCTGGTTTTAAAATCTCAAATGAAATATATACTATTTTGGCAAATTCTAAGCCTAACATCAATAGAATTCAAATGACAAAGTTACGATGCACTGAGTGAAAACACCAATTTTTACATTTATTACACCGTGCGAAAAAATTTTTTTTTTTGCCGAGACCCATCAGAATTTTGACTTAGACGTGAAACTAGAGCTCATTGATAGTATCCTGGCATAGTCAGTATTACATTTTCTGACCCAAAGTCCTTTTTAAATGACTTTAAAATTTTAAGGACATACACATTTCATTCATTTTTTTCATTTTTTTTTTTATTTTTGCAGTAGTGCAATGATGAAGATATTTTAATTTAAATTTTCTATTTTGAACTTTCAGGACCAAAATATGTCAGGTATGGAAAACATATGTATGTACATGTTTTGGATTTCAGTCTGTAGATTCATACATACATCTAAATTTTATTCTATGTATTTCAAAGTTCTAGTCTAGAAAACACTTTTTTATTTTTAGGTGCATTTTTCGTGTCGAGTAGTGTAATCTAAATCTTCAGAAATGTACAGAAATATTTGATAAAACCCAGTAGCAGTGACTTTATAGGAAAAGTCCTTAACAAAACATATTTCCCCCTACATAACAGCATGTAAGAAGCCCATATTTAACTTACACGCAGCATAGAATTGCTTTCGTAAAAGAGTCTATCAAGGAAGAAAGAGTCTATCAAAGAAGAAACCCGGATTTCCGGGACGATTTTGTATTTGCATATTTTGCACAAAATTTTAAATTAAAATTTAAATATTGCAATCTTCGAGGGATAATTTTTGAAAATTTGCAAACAATTGTTATTTAAAAAGGATGTTTTCTTGCTTTTATTGAACTGAATTTGTTATTGCAATTTCAAAGTCAATTGTCGATTCTCTGTCTCTTTCAATTTATAAAAGTGACAAACAACCTTTCAACAACCATTGTGGAGCGCAAATAGTTTTTTACAAGTTTCAGTTTTGAAAAACTTGAAATTTTTATATACAAGCTTCTCTCGGGGGCCCTCCGCAGCCCGGGGCCCGGGGCGGTCCGCCCCTCCGCCCCCCCTCTTAAGCCGCTACTGCGTGAAGGTTTAAGAAAAAAGAATCGGAATCGCATTGAAATTTGGTATCACATCGTCCATAGAAGTGTCATTCTACTGTTAAAATTTTATGGGCGTTGGACAAGGGGCGTGGCATATTTGTTTGACCCAAACTATCCGCATAATGTCGAACTGTTGGTCGCACATCAATGAAACTTGGTATGAATTTAGTCATATCTTTCGACAGAGGGAATGGGCCGATTATTTAACAAGGGGGCGTGGCTCCGCCTATACAACTAAAATCTTATGTATGGAATAGCGTCGTCGGTGTGTACTGTCGTTTCATAGATGTGTAATTCTACTGGTGAGATTTGATCGGCGTTGGACAAGGGGCGTGACCCAACATTTTCGCAGTAATGTAAGTCCACATCAATTTAACTTGGTACGAACTTGGTACGAACTTTCCACTTAGTAGCACAATTTGAATAGAAGAAAGTTGTGAACATTGGAGAAGGGTGCGTGGTACTGCCTCTATTTTTATATACATAGATTGTTTGTCGTGACTGACTGACCGATTGATTGATTGATTTATCATCGCCCAGCCCAAACCGCTGAGGCTACAAACACGAAATTTGAACTGTAGGTACATCTTGAAGAATGAACCACCACTAAGGCGGGATTTTTTGAAGGCTGGGGTCTAAAGGGGCAAAACATGTGTTAAGGTGTTGTATGAGAAACGTGATTTAATTGACATATTGATTTCGAATTTGCTGAAAATAAATCAAAAATAATTCGACACGTATTTTATAATTTTTCGAACATCAAAATTTAACTGGGCCAACAATGGGTTAAGGTTTGTTTACGGAAAGACTTCGAAACAAAAAACATGAATGGGCCTACTGACTTAAAAAATTGTAAAAATAATGTAAATAAACAAATTAGACACGTGTTTCGCATTATTTTCAAAGTCGAAATTTAACTGGATCAACGACGGGTTAAAAGTAAGTGTGGATAAACAATTTTTTTTGATCCTTTTGACTTCAAATGTAAAATAACTCGGTATGTGTTTTTCATTTTCCCGAAAATTAAATTCGGACGGGCTCAACGACGCACAGTGGGGTAATATATAAGTAAAGTGCCGATTAATTCAAAAATGAAAAATCAAGATACAACTATGTTTTTAGTACCGGGTTAAAGGGGATAAAATTCTGCATCACTATGTGAAAGAGTTGTTGGAAAATAGTTTACCGTTTTCCCGCAAAGCACTCTGAAAGTTGACATTTATTTTCAGTTTTTGTGCGCACAGTGATAAACGTGTTTTTGTCGTCACTTCAAATCGATTTCTTTGTGTGAATTTTAAAAACTATTGAAAAATTAATGATGCAGCCTTCATGTTCAGGTATTTCAGCAATGCAGTGTATATTTTGCTTTTTAAAAAAATGTTTATAAGTATTTCATTTGATTTTTTGTTTAAAAGCTTAATAATTGTCCAATTTTTGACCTTTTCATAGACATATAGTTGTGAGTCTTGTGAGGTCGAGCAAAACTGTTTTGATTAGCGTATAGCTTAGATATTTAAGTAACATTTTATGAAAAAAAAAGTTGCGCGAATGTTGCGCACTTTTCCAGCATTTCGATTTTTGTGTGCGAACTCATGGGCCAAATGGGCCATGTATGAGAACAAATAGACACGTGCAAAATACATTTTTTTAAAATTGTTTATTTTTTAGATGAAAACAAGTAAGCAATAGGTTTTATTGTTGTTTTTATTGTTTTTTCAAAATGCAGAAATATCTGCATTCGATGTAGACTTGAATCAAAACATTCACACCATTTTATGGTTGTTTCTAGTGAACATCAAATCAAAATAGAAAATTTTCGCAGCTATAGATTAAAAACTGTAAAATTTTTTTTACAATGCTATTCCTGGTAAAATATACCCACAATTTTCCACACATAGTTTTTGTATCGACCGCAAATCATATCGCATGCTTTATTGCCAATCGCCCAACCTTCGGAAGAAGCACGGAATAACGATTTTAAGTGTTGGATGGAGAATTTTTACGAAAGTGGACTCAAAAAATACCATTGAAAACATTTGTAATGGTTTTTTTTTAATTCTGACCCTATTGTATCAAGTCTGGGAAAATTGCCACAAAAAAGTGCATCGTATGTATATTATGCCCAAAGTTGCAAAACTATGGAGTTGATACTAATGAGGAATGATGATAATGGTGATGGTGAGGCTTATAATGTTGATGATGAAGATTATAATAATGATAATCATCATCATAATGTTGATATTGAATTGGCTGCAAGAGGTGGCGATGAAATGTTTCAATTAAACTGTTCAACTTAACTTTCATTAGAATAGTGCAAGATTTCGCTTTTGAAACTATTTTAGTTTTTTACCGTTTTTAAAAAAAATTTCCACTGAAGTATACCCAAAAACATTTGTTTTTTACTTTCTAATGTTCGATTAACTAAACCTAATAGTTATTTCATATCTAAATAGCCTGGGTGAATTAATCGGCATTTTCGGCATCAATTACCCCACTGTGCGACGGGTTAAAGGTTTGTATGCAGAAACTGTGAAAAAACATGAATTAATGGGCCCATTGACTTCAAACTTGGTGAAAGTACTCTTAGTAAGAAATAATTTGACATATGTTTTTAATTTTTATGAAAATCAAAATCGAACGGGGTCAACAAAGGGTTAACAGTTTGTATGGAGAAACAAGATTTATTGGACTTTTTGACTTCAAACTTAGCAAAACCACTTCAATCGGGAAATAATTACAATGTGCTTTTAATTTTTTTTGAAAATCAAAATCTACCGTGGTAAACTAAGGGTTAAGAATTTGTTTAGAGTAAATGTGAAAACATTTCATTTAATGAGCCTTTTCACATCAACATTTTTGAAAATATTTGAAATCAGAGATAATTAGGCACATGTTGTTTTTTAATAAAAAACTGACGGGGTCAACAATGGGTTAAGAATTTGTACCGGTGAAAACAAGAGAATCTGCGTGCAAGCCCAGCTAGTTATATTACAAATAAAAAGCAACCAGCGTCAAAGGCTGTCGGCCTTATTAGAGTATTAGATTCGATGTCTCCTCTTATCCGAATGTCCAATCCTATTATTATTATTATTATTCGTATTCGAAAGCTTGCTAATCCCTATCCCTATCACTTCCCTGGTTCCTATTCCTTCTAGTACACAGGGCAACAAAACCGACATTTATTTTTTTTCTGAAATCAACCCATATTTTTTTAAAGGATTTTTGGACGCTGATCACAACTGCGTGATCAGTTCCGTTTTTTTATTGTAAGAACGGCTTAGAAAATATTGATGGTTTCCCTTGGAGAGCGTTTTCCTTGTTTTGTGACCATTATACGCATTCAGCTCCTACACACCCGAAGTCTAAAATGTAATTTTTTTAACATAGTGTTACGAAAATGACTTCTCTAAGTTCGTTTTTGGATTGTGCTTGAAAATAAAACCACTTCAATTACTCAGCGCAAAACGCAGTCAGAAAGCAACGATCACTTTATTAACAAATTTACACTTGTTCGTCTTTACACTACTACTATTGCATGTTTCCCCTTTGCTTGCTCGAATCAGACTCGTCCCTCTGCGCTGCACACTGCTACCTTTTATACTTTGTTTTCTTATCGCGCCGATTGTTCTTGCACATTCCAGTTGGACTCTCTCTCTCGATCGTTCTCGCACAGCCCATTACCATCGCGAGCCATCCTTGCCATATCGGAATTATAGCACGCCGGCCGTACTTCAAAGTGCATGCCTAAAAATATGCCCGTAAAAGCATTCACGCATAGCACAGCGAGAGAGTGCCTAATCGTTACAATAGATTAACAATACCCTAACTTTTTATTTAAAATGTAGAACATTAAAATCGGTTTAAATTTGCAAGAATTATTCATTTACAAGGTCAAATTTTCAGTTACTTTGCAAGAAAAAAAATATGTATTGTCATACAGTGAAAGAAGAATGCTAAGGCTTTCAATTAAAAAATAAATTTTTGAAATACGATGTTTGTAATAGAGTATGTGTTCAAATATGTAAGTTCCCCATTCATAAATTCAGCAACACAAGCAACCCTGTCGGACCTGAGACAACTGGTTCCCAAAATTCATTGGGTTTTCAACTGGTTTTTTGCAAGTCAATTGGACAACTAGCTGTCAGCCAATGCAGGAGTCAGTCAGTTCGCGTTAAATCGTTCAAGTTTTGTGTGCGCGTTCATAGGCCAGAGGAGGCATACAAGTAAGAAAGACGAATCAGAGGTGAAATAATCAACAAAATACTGTTAGGTCTGATCCTATAATAATTTTGTTATAACAACAATGTAAAAATGTTTGCATTTTTCGAAAATGTCTGCTTCGCTGGTTCGAGGCTCGCTCGATTTGCACGTTTTGCCTTGAATGATTTCAGTTAGAATTTTGCGCGGTTGCGTGGAGCAACGAATTGCAGCAGCAGCTGAAAGGTATGTATTAATAAATATATTTGTTTATTTATGTAATTATTTATTAATTCATTTATTTATTTATTAATTGCAAGCGAAGTCAGGGTGTTGTATTTCGTCAGGCCCCAAACATTTTCGGCAGAAGTCAAGTCCAAATTTATCTTTTTTTAGAGCTGCAATTTTTTGGTGCTCGTATGTACATATATTTTGTTTTTCATTCCCGATGAATTATTATTTTAAAATAAAATGAATATTAAAAAAGTTCATTGTTTTATTTTCCCCCATAAAAATCAACTGGTTAGAAAACTAATCCAGAATAAACTAGTTCGCAAACTACTCGCTTTGCAACTGGTTTAGGACTGACTTTGGACTAGTTGCAAATGGATGCAGACGGGGACAATTGACTGTCGCCTAGGATAGACACCGCCACGTTAAAAGCGTAAGTTGGCTCCAAGGAAACGAATCGGTTCTGAAGTCAGCTATGACTGACACGCAACCAGTTGAAAAACTACATTTGGACCAGTCCGAATTCCTACAGGGAAGGATTTACTTTTGAGCTATAATATCGGAGCACACTTTTAGGCAGCAGGATGAAAATGCTCACATTCGTCCAATGCACTTAATTTATATAAATTTCAGCTTTCGCAATTGAAATTTTGTGTGTGTGTGGTTGAAATTTGTGTGTGTGGTTGAAATTTTGTGTGTGTGGTTGAAATTTTTACTTGTGTGATGCAACTCTTTTTAGTATAGCTCCGACAGTAATGAACCAATTCAAATTTTGTTAATGCCCTTGAAAAGAGAAATATTGACGCTTGCGAAAATATTTCAGCTACTTAAGTCAATGACGCGAAGAGCATTAGGAGATTTCAATACAAACGCGTGTTCAGAAGATAAAGTCGCATTTACACTCTAATGAGTATAGGCCGAGAATGGCACATGCAACACAAAAAATCTGTTCTATAAGTTTAAGTTACAACCTCACACTAACTCCTAGTTGAAAATTGCAACCCCGAATTTAAATTTATTTTTATGGAAAATTCGAGAAAATCGAACTTTGAAGGTTCATAACACTTAACACTTGACCAATCGAAATCGACTATGGTCCAAATTTTAGCTTGAGGATTGGTTATTGTGTCATACAAAAATTATCCTGTTTTTCAGTATATTGGATTTATACAATACAAATTCAAAGATGAAAAAATGTGGAAAACACCTCCAAACAAAACCACCAATAACTTACAAACCGCTCTTACAATCTAAAATCTGAGTTCGCAGTTGTGATCAGCGTCCAAAAATCCTTTAGAAATGGTTTACTAGAGCTCGGAAAAATTTTAGTTGTTGCCCAGTGTTATTATTACACTGTGCGATAGATTTTTCTAACCCGGAACCGACTAAGACTAATCGATAGTACGTTAAGTAAGTTAGTTGCCTTTTAAAAGTTACAGCCGTGTAAAGTTTGTGTGTATTAGGGTTTTTATAACCAGTTTTTTCTTTATAAGTCTTAAGATATTCAAGATTTTGTATTGCTGTCTTCAGTAAACGTGCTGCTAATGCTTAGATGAACAAATTCTCTGAACACTGTGCAACAAAATTATTACACCTTATCGAAATTTTAGTGGCCAATGTTAAAAAAATCGATTCTAATAAAAAAACCTGTTTTTTATTATATTAACATTAATGCAAAAACGCGTTTGTATTGCCAAAAATAAAAAAAATATGCTATTCTTCCTATTCTTATTCCTATTCCTATTCGTATTCCTATTCCTTTTCCAAATACTATTCCCATTCCTATTCCTATTCGTATTTCTATTCCTATTCGTATTCCTATTCATTTTCTTATTCGTATTCGTATTTGTATTCGTATTTCTATTCCTATTCGTATTCGTATTCGTATTCCTATTCCTATTTCCATTCCTATTCCAATTTTTGTTCCAATTCTTATTCCTATTTCTATTCCTATCTCCATTCCTTTTTCCATGTATATTCCTTTTCCCATTCTGATTTCCATTTCTATTCTTCTTCTTCTTCCGCTTCTTCTTCCTACTCCTGTTCTTTTTTCCTAGTTTTGGCGGATGACACATTCGATTTTGCTCTGAACAAATTTCCTTAATTATTCATTACGTCATTACGTTAATGATAACCGAATATTGAGTTATTCAGCTCAATGTTAGTAAATGAAATTTTTCTATAAACTCATAAATTTCATCAGCGTTTTCTCAAAACTGTCTTATTTGACAGCAATAAATATGACATAAATTAGTTAGTTAAATACTGACAAAATATGGATAAATAATACAAGTCAGACAACTGTTTTCTGCTTGCCTCACCTAACGTTTGTTTAATAAAAACCTTTATTGAGATTGAAATTTAAATACGTCGCTGACGTGTGTATAGTATATACATACAAATTTAAAGTGTTTATAATTCGACCATCTTTGGGTGAGTTTAATTGCGCACTTGTTTTGCCAATAAAAATAGTATACAGCTTTTTGTAAATAATAGAAAAAAGCGCAAGTTTGCGTTGTACTTTCGTTTAAATTTCGGAAAATGTTTTTTTTTTTTTAATTAGTTAAAAGCTTTAGGCTTAATAGAAAACTTTAAGACGGGCGACAAAATGGCCGGCAAATGAAGGCCAGACAAAGCATATTTTATCAAACAAAGTGTCATTGTTTCTGGGGCAAAACTCACAGTTGACGCAAAAAACCAAGTCAGCCTGGAGATTAAATTTCGAATAGAGGGCGACCACATCTGCGGCCACACCTAGAGGCGCCAGCCGGCACAAACAAGATGAAAGTGATGCGGTCTTTTGGATTCGTTAAAAACCGATATGATTGTGACAAATACTTTTTATGTATTTACTCAACTGGCCATGATAACTCGATAGCGGGTTACGGTTATATTCTATAAAACTAATAAAAAAAGTAAAACGAGTAAAACTAATATGAAACATTTTACATTACACATTTGTTAAACTTTTCATGGAGACACAATTCTTTCAAATATTTAAAGTTAGTTAATATAAAACTCGATCTATTTCAACTTTACGGTTAACTTAAGCGATAGTTGGTGATCTCAAACCAAAATTTTTTATTGATAACGTCTCGAAAAGGAAAGAAATCGGCTGGAATGATGTCTTTCAAGTCCAATAAATATGTAAAACAACTTTAATTACAAGAAATCAATAGAAAAAAATCGAAAGAGAAAACCATAGCATATAAAATGGCAATGGAATGAAAATTTACGATATTTGTAACTCAGCCTAAAGATAAGATTTCTTAATTTTAACCTAAGCTCAGCCTAAAAGTATACGCACTAAAGTAATTTATAATAAATTCTTTCATAACTCTGCGCTCTCTCTCACAACCATACTTGCCATCTAGCAATTTTATTAAAAAACAAATACTATTTTGTTTACCTTTTTATATTCTAATAATAAAATAATTTAAAGAAAACGCTATCTCAGATTAATTCTCAGAATTGTTTATTTATAAGATCCGCATTTAGGGTGATGGCTTAGTTGCATTAGCGACCCCAGCCGATGTTTTGATAACGATCAGCGCCCCAGTTGCCAAACCATTTGCTGGGATTCCACCAGCCTTTTTTGAATGGCCATTGGGGTAGTTCAGGTACTTCAGCATCATCGTCTTCATCGGCATTACCCTCCTCAACATCATCATCGTCAGCGGCTTCAGCATCAGCAGCGGCTTCACCATCAGCAGCGGCTTCAGCACCAGCAGCGGCAGCACCATCAGCAGCGGCTTCAGCACCAGCAGCGGCAGCACCATCAGCAGCGGCTTCAACAGGAGCAGCGGCTTCAGCACCAGCAGCGGCAGCACCATCAGCAGCGGCTTCAACAGGAGCAGCGGCTTCAGCACCAGCAGCGGCAGCACCATCAGCAGCGGCTTCAGCACCAGCAGCGGCTTCAGCACCAGCAGCGGCAGCACCATCAGCAGCGGCTTCAGCACCAGCAGCGGCAACATCGACCGAAGCTTCAGCGGCAGCGCTACTATAGACAGGCTCTTCATTTACAGGAGCATCATTAGATGCCACCAATTGTGCCGAGGTGAAGGCCAACAGGCCGAACAAGCAAGCAACGAGTAAGAAACGCATTTTTAGTTATTCTCTGAAGACTCAGACGTTGAACTGAACTGGTTTAAAACAAGTGACAGCCGCAGCTTTTATATCAAACCCAATTTGTATTCTGTGTTTGTTTTAAGAAGTGCGTGTACTATTTCTAGACACACACACACACACACACACACACACAGTATTTATTTGAATTGTTTTCTTTAGTTGCAGATGTTTGTTTATTCGACCCCGTTTTAACATAACATCCCCCGAGGCTTCGCATACACCACGTGGAAGCGTGCTACAGTATATTTGACTATCGACTTGATGTTAGCTAACTAGGAATCAAATAGAAAACGAAGCTATTTGAATTCGAGAAAAATGGCTTTGTCGGCTGTGTCGGATTTTGAACACAATTGTATCTTATTTATCGTCTTGCAACGAGTCTATATTTCTAACGTTATTTGTATTTGTATTATTAAGTATGTTTATTTTTTTCTTTTCCATATTAATACGGTTGATTATATTCCTTATTGCCGTTTTTATTTCTTCTTATTTTTTACCATTTTTATTACTATTTTTATTATTATTATTATTATTGCTATTTTTATTTCTGTCTCTATCTCTAGTAAAAGAAAATAAACATTTCTACTCGGGTCCGTACATAGGTACTTTTCGATAATATTCCATGGACTTCAATGTTTAAAATATTAAAATATATATTAATTTGTCTGACATATAATTATAAATAATTGATTGAGATGTAATTATAAATAATTATATTACAAATAAAAGGCAACTAGCGTCAAAGGCGGCCTTATTAGAATATTAGATCGGCCTTATTAGAATATTAGATTCGATGTCTCCTCTTATCCGAATGTCCAATCCTATTATTATTATTATTCGTATTGGAAAGCTTGCTAATCCCTATCCCTATCACTTCCCTGGTTCCTATTCCTTCTATTATTATTCTTATTTTTTTCGATTTCTCTTCCCATTCTTATTCCTATTTCTATTTCTAGTCCTATTTCCATTCCTATTCCCATTCCTACTTCTATTCCTATTCCTATTTCTGTTTCCATTCATATTTTTATTCCTATTCCTCTTCTTAATCCAATTTTCTGCCGATTTCATATTCGATTTTGCTCTTAACAAATTTAGTAAATTAAAATTTAAATTTAGTAAATTAAATTTTTCTATAAATTCATAAATCTGTATTCTGCATCTGTAAAACTAAATGCAATGCAAATGTAAAACGAATATGCAAAATTTGACATAATACATTCGTTAAATATTTTATGTAAAAAAAATTAGTTAAAATTATTAGTAACGTAATATAAAAAAAGGAGACAACTTGTATTCCCTAGATTGGGAAAATTAGCCTAACAGCACTTTTGTTGTATGTACAATGTGTTTTGTTATTGTTTCTCAATGACGCATTTCTTGTACTCCTTGTTATCATGAACTCGATATTAACTAACTACAAATATGTACATAAATATGCGTATGAATATGAATACACAAATGAAGTTCAAATCATTCGATGTTTTAACTGTGCAAATAAATGTTTTAAAATCTAAAACATATGTTTTTTTTGACAGCTTTCTACTGAGTACCAAAACCATTTAAATCAAACATTGACATAACTTAAAGCACGTTTAAGAACACCCCATGTCGTATGCCATCCGCGTCAATTCAACTGATACTCGAATACCAACAAAATGGGCTCAATTATGGTAAACTGCAATCCAGCTCAATACAACTGGATTACTGGATTACTCAAATCTCGAATCTTCAAAATTCCGTGCAAATATATCGGAACTTTTGCGATTTTTACTACGCAGAATTCAAGTTCTTTATATTTGTTTTTGTTTTATTGACTGTTTAGTTGATATCACAATAGATCACAGAAGAAAAGCACCTGTACTATAGCCAAGCAGCTCTGACCACGGTTGCCACTTCGCCAAAATTTTGTTAACCATAAAGTAACCAAAGCAAAATAAAAGGAAATTTCGGCCTTTCGGTTCTTCCTTTTGTCATCTGATAAAGTTTAGTTTTGGTGAGGTGAAAACGTGTAAGCAAAAAACAAAAAATAACAACAAGAAGCATAAAAATCACTCGGTGATATATTGCATAACATTTTTTAATTATTATATTTTTCCCAGTAAAAACATGCAAGCCGTGAGAGCAAAAAGTCATCAACCATAAATAAAGGTAACCAAGTAACCGAGCTCAAAAAATTTAACTATTTTAATTAAAACTAACTCATTTACTGTGCCAATCTTAACTCTGACTTCGTTTTGACATTTGGGACTATTGACATATTGATGCAATTGTCTCAATGAAAAGTAGAACACAGAGAGTAGAAATTAGCAACATACTGTTAGTCCTTCTCTCTGCCACTGTTTGGTTTCCTTCATGCGAGCGACAAGCTTTAGGCTTCCCTTTCTTTGATGACCTGGTTGAACTTAAATCTATCTTGAAAAATCTTATCAGATTAGCAGAAATTATGTCACTCGTTTTTGTTATTACAATAGACCCATCTGTGGTCCAAGTGTTTCTGTGCATCGACAGCCACTTTAACCTAACCTAACCTTAGTTGTTATGCATTTTGTCTTTCATCAACATTTATTTCATGCAATTGTTAACCTCATAGCACATCAGCAGAACTTTCGTGGAATGTATTAGTTTTAGAATTTTCCTTTGACTTTTAAAGCTGAGGGCAACGACCGACAAGTTGCCGGTTCCGAAGTCACAAAACGTGCACAATAATTGCAGTTGCTTAAATATTTATTATGTTATTGGCTTTGTTTAGCAACAAACTGTGCTCGTATTTGCCAGCATTCCAATTTATTTCACTCCATTTTATTTCACTCCATTTGCCGGCGTTCTGTTGTCAAGATCATCGAAAACTCGGCAATTCACGATTTTTTTTCCTTTATCGGAACGATCTAGCAAGCGCAGCACTCAGACAATTATACGTCCATTGTACTACGACTTGTTATTCCGTGTTAATATGCTTTAAATCTACCCGACTTCCGAAGAAACCTTGATAGATCCTGGGGTGCCAAGGAGCCAAGGTGGTCGCTTCTTAGCAAATCAGTGCCAAACGTCTCAAACCTGATACGAGCGAACGCGGGGCAGCGACACAGGAAGTGTTCCGCCGTCTCAACGTCCTCCCCACAGGCAGGACATAGGGCACTGTCAGATATGACTACCATTTCCATGTGCTTTGCCCATAGAAAATGGCCCGTCATTAACCCGACCATCTGCCTGCAGTCGCCTCTGCCTAGTGACAGAAGAAACTGTGAGCATCTGTTGGATATGGCGGGAAGCATAAGTTTCGCCCACCTGCAGCCGCTCTCAGCCTGCCATGCTCGCTCCTGGGTCATAGTGACCCATTCGTTAACAGTGGCTTTGATGGCCGACAAAAGCAGCCTCAGAGCCCATTCTAGCTAAGGAATCCGAGGTCTCGTTACCCGCAATTCCTGCGTGTCCCGGGACCCAGGTGAGCATCAGGCTATTGTATTTGCCGACATAATTAAGCCTGTATTTGCAGGACTTGACTAGCATAGAGGTGGTTACAGGGCTGTCCAAGGCCATAAGCGCAGCTTGGCTGTCACTACAGACACAGATAGATCTGCCTTTTCACCTATTCTCTATGACAAAGTTCATCGCCTCAAGTATCGCATGCACCTCTGCCTGAAACACAGATGCACGCGAGCCTAGGGCAAAGAACCGTCCAGTACCCGTGGATTCAACGAAGACCCCAGAGCCAGAACTTTCTTGCGTTCTGGAGCCGTCCGTGAATATACGGAAACAGTGTTTGCCGGGCTCATCCTCAGGATCTGACCAAGAGTGAGCCTCAGGCAGCAACACCATGTACCGCTTTTTTAGTATGACAGTTAAAGGCATGGAGTCGAGGGGCATGGACATGACTGTGAGGTCGATGTCGGTGCCAGCACAATTGTCCATTGCCGGACAGGCGCCATACCACTGGCCACTGTGTTTTAGTCTTTGGATGGCCTTTAGGGCCTCTCCTTGGATGAAAATATCAAGTGGAGGAAGGTTCACCAGGGCATCTAGCGATAGACCAGAAGTAGTCGGGAAGGCTCCCGTACAACATATGGCCACAGTTCACAATTCACGATTACGCGCACATAGATTATCCTTCAGCAGTCGTTGCTCTATTTTGGCGTCGTATTTGCTTGTCTTTTTTGTCAGATTTTTCCCCCATTCTAGTTCTACTAACAAACGTAATGTTTGAGGCAAACATGGCTAAGTCTAGAAAGAGCCACAAGCCGCGCTTGGGGTTGCTTTGAAGTTTGTTTTTTTTAATTTGAAGAGTCAAGCTCAAGTTTATGGGTCCTGAGCCTGTTCTGCCTCTCCCATCTGCGGTCATCAAAGCCACAGTTAACAAATGGGTCACTGTGACCCAGGAGCGAATATGGTAGACTGAGAGCGACTGCAGATGGACAAAACTTATGCTTCCTGTCATCTCTGATAAATGCTCACAGTTTCTTCTGTCACTAAGCAAAAGGGACTGCACAGTCAGTTGGTCGGGTTGATGACGGACCATTTTCTATGGGCAAAGCATATCTGACAGAATACTATGTCCTGTCTGTGGGGAAGACGATGCGACGGCGGACCACTTTCTGTGTGTCTGCCAAGCGTGATTCGGGCAATCAGGTTTGAGAAGTTTGGTACCGATGTGTATAGAAGCGACCACCATGGCTCCTTGGCACCCCGAGATCTTTCCAGATTTCTTCGGAGGTTGTCAGCACAAGATGCGTTTCATTATGTTTGTCTTCTTGTACGGCCTGTTGGGCGTTGCTTCGACACAGCAATCACACCGTGGTGGACCTGGTGGCGTTCGCGGCGGACGTGGTGTCAAAACGTGTTTCGGCTAGAAGCGATCAGACTATTCTGGCGATAAAACCAAAGTCAATGTTGTTGTTGACGTCAAAGTGCCGTATGTAGATGCTGTCGCTGACGATGTTGTCGCTGCTGATGATGATGCTGCCAGAACAAATGATGTTGCCGTCGAAAAGGTCAAAGGAGAGCGGCAGACGTCACAGGCATGGCTGACAAGATGACCGACGTGACAGACGTAGCTAGACGCACCTGGGTCAGACGTACATAGTAGCCGTCGCGATCGTAGTGGCTCGGTTGTCGTTGAGGCAAAATTTGACTGGACAGGAAGCAAAATTTGACTGGAACCAATACAATTGACGTACGAAATTCATATGGAACTTTTTTAATCACTAACATGAGGAATATTGTAGTTTAATTTACGAGGGGGAAATTTTGGGAAATCGTTATGTTAAATATGATGGAAGCTTTAAATGATTAACTATTTTGGCCGAAAATGTCTGACTTCAAACAAGATTTGACCAAACTCGAGTTTGCTTCAACTAAGAACGACTTAAAATTTCGAGCTATTGAGGTCATAAGTGCGGCTAAATAGAATATTTCACGGCGATTGCTTTGGCCGAGTCATGTGCAGTCCGTATCGCGTTAAACAGTACAAATGACACCAAACATTGTTATGTTTTTATCTCAAAATTTATTAATGCCATAACACTTGAAAATCGTATAGAAAAGCGGAAGTATACTCACAAGCACAAAACTTATGTTTAACACTTCGAGATATTTTAAGTGGTCGTTTCGTCAGTGCTGCTTCCATTTGGAGTGCTTTGTTTGTTGTAATGCACTTTTGTGCGAAAAAATATTTTATTTATTTGTGTTGCTTTTAAACATTAAAACGGAAGCAGAAACGATTGCACATACAAACTTATATTTGCTATAGACGCGAATAGTTGAGTTGAACAATTCAAATTCTTGACAGATAAGCGAATAAAATCGATATGATTGGTTCGATTAAAGAAGCAGAGCGTCGGGTGCTAATATTTTGTTGCGAATTTTTGTTTTAATTCAACAATTTTTCATTTTTAAATATTTGTATTTTCTTTAGTATTTTTGTCAAGTTTTGCTTTGGTGACTTTTATTTATTTATTGTCGAAAATTTTATATATTTGTTTTAAATTTATTTTCTGAAAAATTAGCCAAATCGGCTGTGTACTTTTTCAGTCAAGTCGTATAAACACTGTAGATATCAATTCGTTTTGCAATAATTTGTGCCAAATTCCATAGAAAAAGGTGAAATTTCAGACATTCGATAAGATATAGGAAAACGTGTGCTGTTGGTTTTTTTTGGTTGGAACGCGGCAATTGCAGTTGAATTAATCAAGTGATAACTTGGCCGGAGCAAACTTCAATTAAAAAAAAAAAAAAATGAACACACAATCACGAGGCAGATTGAATATCTGACTTGATTTGATTCGTACACGAATCGACAACGCTAGGCTGCACTGTCCATCAGTCTTTAGTCAAATTCGAATCGTTGCGGTTCAATTTATAAAACACATATAATACAACCCAAATCGTGTGTCTCTTATAGGGCGGCGAACTAGTGAAAGATATGCAGAAAGGTGCCGCTAGTGTTTAATTGTTTTTTTTTTATAATTTTTCAGTTTGAATGTTCACACTAACCCTGAATGATTATTACAACTGTAATTGGCGTGTGGCTGTTGGCACTGGGCAGCAGCAGCGCCCTGGACATATGCGATCGGCAGGAGGACGGCACGCGCCTGGCGCATCCGCTCGAGTGTGCAAAGTTCGTTGTGTGTTTCGATCAGCGAACGTCGCAAATTGCCAGCTGCCCCAGCGGGTTGCACTTCAACCGACATGTGGGCGCGTGCGACTTGAAGAGTCGTGCGGGCTGTGAACCAAGTGTGCGTGCATCGGATGGGTTAGGTGCGGCAGCAACAGATTGCTGCTCTTGCTGCTCTTGTTGTTGCAATGATTGTTGCACGGATTCGATCACACCCAGTCCAGGTCCGACCACACCCGACCCGGAACCAACTACACCCGACCTAGGTCCGACCACACCCGACCCGGAACCAACTACACCCGACCTAGGTCCGATCACACCCGACCCGGAACCAAGTACACCCGACCTAGGTCCGACCACGCCCAGCCCAGGTCCGACCACACCCGACCCGGAACCAACTACACCCGAAATAGGTCCGATCACACCCAACCCGGAACCAACTCCACCCGACCACGATAATTCAACACTGGGCCCCATGACTGGGCCCTCGGGCACTTCATGCAACCACTCCGGTCTGTGTGCGGGTCAAAAAGATGGCACCATGTTCGCTGACAACTCATCGAATGGTTATATTGTCTGTCAGTGTGAATGTGAAATCCAGAGGCCATGTCCGCCCGGGTTAGTCTTCAACACGGCAGTCAACGTTTGTGATTGGCCGAATGTGGATTGAGAGTATTGCATTGAAATACTTAGATTTTAATTGAAATAATAATTTACTGAATATATAAAAATATGTGACCATCGCAAAGTGTTTCCATTGCAGATTATTATCGAACAAATTTAAATCTACAAATATTGGTATATTTTGTCTTTGTAAGGATTTCAAAATGGTATCCTAAAGCAAGACACGTTTTTGTTTTTTCACTCAAAATGCAATGTATTACTTTTAGACCCAAATGTCTTCTGGTTTTTTCCAAGACTTTTAGTTTTCATGAATTTAATAAACATTTATTGGAAAATATTGTATTTATTTACGTGTTGATTTATTGAATTTTTCCTACAACAAATATCAACTGTCTGCCCAAAGCAATTTTTCATCTGGTAACCCTAATCTATCTAATGGATCAACACAATCAGTAACATTCTTCATGAAGAAAATGCACTATAAGGATGTAAAAGGACATATAGTTTCATAACTTCATAAATAAGCTTCATAAATAAATATGTACAACCATGTTGGCCCATGTTCATGTTTAAAAGTTCCACGAATCACTCCTTACGAATTGAATGAAGAGTCAGGAAATATGCTGTCTTGTTTTTTATTAAACTTGATATCTTTATTCTCTTTCAACGCGCGTGTATTGAGACTTTGGTCTATATGAGAGGTGAGGATGGTCTCGATAGTCCAGCGGGTAGCGCGCTAGCTTCCCACACCAGAGGCCCTTGGTTCAATTCCTAGCTCGGGCTGGTGACACACTCGTCGAAACATCGCTATCCACATGAAATAGATGAAAATTACAAGAATCGCACAAATGCGCTCTTGGCAGGCTATGGAAAAATCTCCAAGTGTGCACACAAAAATGGCCTAAAACCGTCGTTCGGTTTCGGCGTTAAACTGTAGGTCCACTCTTCCCTCATCCGTTGAAATGTGTGTTGTCACACATGGTGAAAAAACAGTGTTGCATACACATTTAACAACAATTTTCACAACGGGCCCATAGAGAGACCTAAGTGTGTCTCATACAGAGGTAGCCACTACAACCTACCAACTTGCGAGAGAAATTTGTTTATTTATATACAGCCATTTTTTATACTATTCCAACAATCGGAATTGATCCGAAAATGCTAAAGAACATTCGATTTTGTTATTAACTCGAGTAACCATGATTTTCTACATTGTCAGAGAAAGTGAAAAATGTTCCTTTCATTAGTTGTGAAGGTTTAAGCAGTCCAAATTTACATAAATTCTAAAAATGATATGCAACTTTACTTTAAGCTGAAACATCCAATATCCATTCGAAATGATTTAAGTTGGACTGTGTATACTGCAGCGAAGAATGCTGCCTACAAGAAGACCCTGCAGTCGGCTGCCACGCGAGCCGTGACAGAAAAATACCGGGAGGAGAGGAAGAAAGTCGCAAGAAAGGCGCGAGCGTGAAGAAATCGAGGAGTGCAGGAGCAGGAATGGCGCCCGAAAATTCTTCCAAAAAGTTAAGCGTCTCACGGAAGGATTTAAGCCCGGGGCATCTTCTTGCAGAGATGACAAAGGGGATCTGGTTACGGATGCGCAGGGTGTGCTGAGGTTGTGGAAAGAGCACTTCACCAAGCTGCTCGCAGGTGACGAAGGGAAGAATACCGCCAGTGGTGAAGATGTACAGACGGCACCAATCGACGACGACGGCGTGGATGTGACACCGCCCAGCTATGACGAGGTCCGGGTCGCTGTGCAGCGACTCAAGAACAATAAAGCTGCAGGGCCGGATGGGCTACCAGCTGAATTGTTCAAGGCTGGCGGCGGTGAGCTGATTGGGTGCATGCATCAGCTCATCTGCGAAATATGGTTGGAGGAACGAATGCCCAACGATTGGAACCTCAGTGCCCTTTGCCCCGTGCTGAGGAAAGGCGACCCAACAATATGCGCCAACTACAGGGGTATCTGCCTACTTCCCATTGCATACAAGGTCCTGACGAGCGTACTATGAGAAAGATTAAAGCCACTCGCCAAGACGCTGATTGGACTTTATCAATGCGGCTTTAGACCTGGTAAGTCTACGATCGACCAGATATTTACTTTACGTCAAATCCTGGAGAAGACTCATGAGAATCAAATCGATACACACCATCTCTTCATCGATTACAAGGCAGCATTCGATAGCCCGATAAGGCATCGCCTATATGCCGTATTGTCTGAACTTGGTATCCCTGCAAAGCTCGTGAGACTTTGACAGGCAGCCGCCGTGGCTCAGTTGGTTAGTGCGTTGGACCGCGAGTCGAAGGCAGCAACCTCAGGTTCAAATACTGCCTGTAATAACACCTAAAAAAAAAAAAATAACGGGAAAACTCGTTTTCTCTTTCGGTGGCTGTCCTCTCAGCTGGAAATGGCAAGCCTCTGAGAGTAAAAATTGCTTATGAAAAAGCTCCCAACCTGCCGTTCGGAACCGGCATAAAACTGTAGGTCCCTTCCACCTGCGTACAAATTCACACGCACAACAGGGGTGGTTGCGGGAAGCTAGGCCTTAGTCTCGCGTAAGCGGGCTGTCGTGCCAGTCAATTAATTAATTATACAATTGACAATCCAAACCCAACACGAGAACCAAGTTGATGTTAATGTCCTCTGGATTCAAATTGAAGTTGGCATCGAAATGCATCTCATTTGACAATATTGACAGTTTTCAATTATAGAAATGCTTCATTTATTTTCATTATTGCAGCCAGATAAAACATGTACATGCACACACTTTGTGTGTTTTAAGTGGGTAAAAAGTACTTTTGTTCGATGACACGATTCAATAGTCGCCATGGTGCATTGTCTCCGAGGGTAGTTGGTCCGCACTCCGAATCATCTAACATGAATAATGTAAACTTTTCATTTGGCTGCTGCCAGTTTAGTAGCGCGCAATCACGGACGTGTGAGCAAAATAATTGCTTATGAAGAAACGAACAAACCACAAACCGTTCGTATCCGCGACAACTGCATTCAATTAATCAACGTCTGGTCAACGTGTTTTGTAAATAAAGCACCCAACACAAAATCAATCAAAATGTTTAATATCTGACTACTTGCAGCTTTCATTCGCTCTGTTCGGAAGCGTCTCATGCCGTCGCATATAAATATTACGGCCACAATACGCTACGCCAGCCATCAGTCTTTAGCCAGTTTTGAATCGTTGTGGTACAAATTTCTCAAAAACGCTAAATTCAAACCAAGTTTTGTGTCTCTTATTCGGCAGCGAGCAATCGAAGGATATGCAAAGAGGTACAACCAGTGTTCAACTTCTTTATAATTTTCATTGATTTTTGAACTCAAACGTTCAATGTTCCAACTAAATGTGACTGAATATTACAGTTGTAATTGGTGTGTGGCTGTTGGCACTGGGCAGCAGCAGCGCCCTGGACATATGCGATCGGCAGGAGGACGGCGCGCGCCTGGCGCATCCGCTCGAGTGTGCAAAGTTCGTTGTGTGTTTCGATCAGCGAACGTCGCAAATTGCCAGCTGCCCCAGCGGGTTGCACTTCAACCGACATGTGGGCGCGTGCGACTTGAAGAGTCGTGCGGGCTGTGAACCAAGTGTGCGTGCATCGGATGGGTTAGGTGCGGCAGCAACAGATTGCTGCTCTTGTTGTTGCAATGATTGTTGCACGGATTCGACCACAACAACCAGCCCACCTACACCCGGCCCGGAATCAACTACGACCACACCCAGACCATGTTCGACCACACCCAGCCCGGAACCACCTACACCCGACCCGGAACCAACTCCACCCGACCACAATAACATAACCATGACTGGGCCCTCGGGCACTTCATGCAACCACTCCGGTCTGTGTGCGGGTCAAAAAGATGGCACCATGTTCGCTGACAGCTCATCGAATGGTTATATTGTCTGTCAGTGTGAATGTGAAATCCAGAGGCCATGTCCGCCCGGGTTAGTCTTCAATACGGCAGTTAACGTTTGCGATTGGCCGAGAGTGCACTGAGGATTTCGCACTCGTTATGAAGTATGATTTTATTGAATATATGCAAATGTGTAAAAATGACAGTGTTTCACTTAAAAATATTATCGATAGAATGAAAGTCAGCAGTGGTTTGGGGTTTGATACTTTTGTTATATACGATAAATACTAAACATAGATAATATTTGTAATTGGTCGAGTCGGTAATATTCGGAGTAGATGATTAAGGATTACTTTAGGGTTGTTATGGACAAAGTTGTTAAGGATAAGTAATCAGAAAAGCTTAAATAGTGAACGTAGATAAGAAAGGTTAACGTTTCAAAGGCTTATTTCAGTTTTTAGTTCAGGTTAAACTTGTTTTGTTTCATAAAAATGGCTTTTCGGTGTTTTATATAGTCACGCTTTGCATATTATTTCCAATACTTGGGGTTCTTCAATTCTTATTGACATTATCCAATTACTCTGCATGGATGAAATGTGTTTAAGCAGATTTTTATTGTGGGCCGCGATGTATAATTAAATATCAAATATCGTACCTCGTTGGCCTTAGATATTAAAGTTTACATGACTATTAGATGTGCTTTAGTGTAGTTTGGAGATTCAAACATCCTAGGAATCGCTTATTTTGTAGAGTTTGATAAGAAGTGTGTCTACAAAAAATGTGGAAGTGCATAGAGGCGCATTGAGTTCAAAGTTCAAAATGGTGCCTTGAACATTTACACATCAACCCACAACTGCTCAATGGTTGCTCTTAGAAGCATTGCCAATTGTTGTCCCCCATCGGAAACATTACTGAATGCAGTGGCGCCACAACACACGAAGAAATTGCATTAGTGAAACACAAATAATCAGTGGAGTTGGCCGACTCTTTCTCGGTGTTGGCGAACAGAGAACATCGAAACGCGAAAAAGACGAATTCACCTAATGGAGCAGCTACAATAGACTTTATCGTACGATCGGCCGAACGATTGGCTGCTTGATAGCACTACCGATGCTGATGCTGATGTTCGATTAATAATGGTGCCGAGAGGTTGCCGTACATCAGAAACAACATTGCCAACAAGCAAAACGTTCTCCGGCTGCAATTAAAAAGTGTTTTAATTTAATTAAAACTCATTATCGCTTCTTTGTGGTCGTATAAAAGGCCGGCGTTGCAATGGCTGCGACAACAGTGTCGCCGCAGCGGCAGTAGTACAGTGAAAGCGACTCGCCGCCTCACGCCCGCCAGGATGTTTTTAGGTTAGTAGCGCCATTGGCCTGCAGATTGTTGCGCGACCAGCGCTTGAACGGTTACTTCTATTTTGCAGTTAAGCTGGTAGCAGTTCTGGCACTAGTCGGCCATGTTGCTCATGCAACGGAATCCACGTGCACAAGCGAGAACATTGGCCGGCGCTTGGCGCACCCCAGCAGCTGCTCCAAGTTCATATTTTGCAGAAACCAGTTGAACAGCACCGTGCACGCCTGTCCGAAAGGTTTGCACTTCAACGAGGAGCTGCAGGTTTGCGATTACCCGGCTCGTGCCGGTTGCACCAAGGAGGCAGCTGTCGTACCGGCGACATGTGATTGTGATTGTAATGTGTGTTGCTCAGGTGTAACGCAAACGCCACCGTGTGCAGATACAACCACAACCGTGCCTGCACCGACAACTTGTACGACTACATCTCAAGCAGTAACCGTTCCTGCAACGACGACTACTAAAAGCGTAACCGTTCCTGCACCGACGACAACTAAATGCGTAACCGTTCCTGCAACGACAACAACTAAAAGCGTAACCGTTCCTGCAAGGACGACAACTAAAAGCGTAACCGTTCCTGCAACGACGACTACTAAAAGCGTAACCGTTCCTGCAACGACGACAACTAAAAGCGTAACCGTTCCTGCAACGACGACTACTAAATGCGTAACCGTTCCTACAACGACGACAGCTAAAAGCATAACCGTTCCTGCAACGACAACAACTAAAAGCGTAACCGTTCCTGCAATGACGACTACTAAAAGCGTAACTGTTTCTGCAACGACGACTACTAAAAGCGTAACCGTTCCTGCAACGACGACTACTAAAAGCGTAATCGTTCCTGCAACGACGACAACTAAAAGCGTAACCGTTCCTGCAACGACGACTAGTAAAAGCGTAACCGTTCCTGCAACGACGACAACTAAGAGCGTAACCGTTCCTGCAACGACAACTACTAAATGCGTAACCGTTCCTTCAACGACGACTACTAAAAGCGTAACCATTCCTGCAACGACAACAACTAAAAGCGTAACCGTTCCTGCAACGACGACAACTAAAAGCGTAACCGTTCCTGCAACGACGACAACTAAAAGCGTAACCGTTCCTATAACGACGACAACTAAAAGCGTAACCGTTCCTGCAACGACGACAACTAAAAGCGTAACCGTTCCTGCAACGACGACAACTAAAAGCGTAACCGTTCCTGCAACGACGACTACTAAAAGCGTAACCGTTCCTGCAACGACGACAACTAAGAGCGTAACCGTTCCTGCAACGACAACTACTAAATGCGTAACCGTTCCTTCAACGACGACTACTAAAAGCATAACCGTTCCTGCAACAACGACTACTAAATGCGTAACCGTTCCTGCAACGACGACAACTAAAAGCGTAACCGTTCCTGCAACGACGACAACTAAAAGTGTAACCGTTCCTGCAACGACGACAACTAAAAGCGTAACCGTTCCTGCAACGACGACAACTAAAAGCGTAACCGTTCCTGCAACGACGACAACTAAAAGCGTAACCGTTCCTGCAACGACGACAACTAAAAGCGTAATCGTTCCTGCAACGACGACTACTAAAAGCGTAACCGTTCCTGCAACGACGACTACTAAAAGCGTAACCGTTCCTGCAACGACGACTACAAGAACAGTAACCGTTCCTGCAACGACGACTAACAAAACAGTAACTGGTCCTGCAACGACGACTTCCAAAACAGTAACCGGTCCTGCAACGACGACTACCAAAGCAGTAACTGGTCCTGCAACGACGACTTCCAAAACAGTAACCGGTCCTGCAACGACGACTTCCAAAACAGTAACCGGTCCTGCAACGACGAGTACGCCGAAACCTACGCCGTCCGAAACAACTACAAACGGTACCGGCAGTGGAGGTGTACCCAGTCCCGATGAAACAGAATGCACCGGCAAAGATGGCGAAATGGAGCCGTTAGAAGGTGAATGTCAGAAGTTTGTGGTGTGTGTCGGTGGCAAAATAAATGTGTTGACTTGCCCCAATAATTTGCAATTCAACGCAAACACCGGTCAGTGTGACTATCCCGAAAATGCTAAATGTGCATGGGCTGCAAAAGCGCCCAGCGGCCCCTCGGCCGGTCCTTCGGGCACCTACTGCGAATCGGGCGGACGTTGTGTGGGCCAACGAGATGGCACATCATTCCCCAGCAAGACAAGTGACTGCAGCGCCGACTACGTAGTCTGCCAGTGCGAATGTGAGGTGCAACGCAGTTGCCACTCATCGCTGATGTTCAACTCGAAATTGGGCGTTTGTGATTGGCCAAATAGCTTCGGCTGTTAAGAAACGTTTTCAAACTACCACCTGTCACGGTCAAATGTGCATGTATGTTTTCCAATAAAGAAAAGTAAAAAAAAATTAATAGTGTATATTTTATAACAAAGACTTTAATAGAAATGGTTTTAATGGCTCTAAATCGAGTGGTTTGGAAGTGCAAATCTATGTGCTTGAAGAAACTGCTTCTGTGTGATGTACTTAGTTAGGCGACTTTTAAGTACTCGTATTCTCTCGGATCACTACTAAAGCTCATAAACGGATTTTCATCTGGCATCGTTAAGGAGTCTAAGGGTCTATGTGTGGACATTTGTGGCCAGCCAGTTGTACATACGTGCCCACTTTGACTAATCTCAAAAGCGTATCTATTAAAAGTGTTCAATAAGTATCCACCAAGTAACGTTAATTGAAATATAGGTTTTGGAAAAAGAGAATGCTTTGAAAATCTTAAAGAAGAATGGGAATACTTCAAAATTAAAATAAGCGAGTTGGACCAATTTTTCAGTCTTTCGCGTGTAGAACCAAATAGAGAACTGGATTTAAAACGTGCAAGCTCCATAAACTTCCAGAGAGGATCAAACTCGTAGTTAGTAAAGTTCAAAAAAACAAAAGAACAGCTGAAAAACTTAAACGAAATTATTGATGTATCAATGTTCAAACTTAGCAACTGATCAGAAATATATTAAAAGTCCTACGCTCCTTTACTAACCTTACTGGGTTTTTAACTCTAAACATTAGTGACAAAGCAAAGTTTTCAATATGAACTTTGCTTTCTAACTAATGGTTAGACTAAAAGCGTAACCGTTCCTGCAACGACGACAACTAAAAGCGTAACCGTTCCTGCAACGACGACAACTAAAAGCGTAACCGTTCCTATAACGACGACAACTAAAAGCGTAACCGTTCCTGCAACGACGACAACTAAAAGCGTAACCGTTCCTGCAACGACGACAACTAAAAGCGTAACCGTTCCTGCAACGACGACTACTAAAAGCGTAACCGTTCCTGCAACGACGACTACTAAAAGCGTAATCGTTCCTGCAACGACGACAACTAAAAGCGTAACCGTTCCTGCAACGACGACTAGTAAAAGCGTAACCGTTCCTGCAACGACGACAACTAAGAGCGTAACCGTTCCTGCAACGACAACTACTAAATGCGTAACCGTTCCTTCAACGACGACTACTAAAAGCGTAACCGTTCCTGCAACGACGACAACTAAAAGCGTAACCGTTCCTGCAACGACGACAACTAAAAGCGTAACCGTTCCTGCAACGACGACAACTAAAAGCGTAACCGTTCCTGCAACGACGACAACTAAAAGCGTAATCGTTCCTGCAACGACGACTACTAAAAGCGTAACCGTTCCTGCAACGACGACTACTAAAAGCGTAACCGTTCCTGCAACGACGACTACAAGAACAGTAACCGTTCCTGCAACGACGACTAACAAAACAGTAACTGGTCCTGCAACGACGACTTCCAAAACAGTAACCGGTCCTGCAACGACGACTACCAAAGCAGTAACTGGTCCTGCAACGACGACTTCCAAAACAGTAACCGGTCCTGCAACGACGACTTCCAAAACAGTAACCGGTCCTGCAACGACGAGTACGCCGAAACCTACGCCGTCCGAAACAACTACAAACGGTACCGGCAGTGGAGGTGTACCCAGTCCCGATGAAACAGAATGCACCGGCAAAGATGGCGAAATGGAGCCGTTAGAAGGTGAATGTCAGAAGTTTGTGGTGTGTGTCGGTGGCAAAATAAATGTGTTGACTTGCCCCAATAATTTGCAATTCAACGCAAACACCGGTCAGTGTGACTATCCCGAAAATGCTAAATGTGCATGGGCTGCAAAAGCGCCCAGCGGCCCCTCGGCCGGTCCTTCGGGCACCTACTGCGAATCGGGCGGACGTTGTGTGGGCCAACGAGATGGCACATCATTCCCCAGCAAGACAAGTGACTGCAGCGCCGACTACGCAGTCTGCCAGTGCGAATGTGAGGTGCAACGCAGTTGCCACTCATCGCTGATGTTCAACTCGAAATTGGGCGTTTGTGATTGGCCAAATAGCTTCGGCTGTTAAGAAACGTTTTCAAACTACCACCTCTCACGGTCAAATGTGCATGTATGTTTTCCAATAAAGAAAAGTAAAAAAAAATTAATAGTGTATATTTTATAACAAAGACTTTAATAGAAATGGGTTTAATGGCTCTAAATCGAGTGGTTTGGAAGTGCAAATCTATGTGCTTGAAGAAACTGCTTCTGTGTGATGTACTTAGTTAGGCGACTTTTAAGTACTCGTATTCTCTCGGATCACTACTAAAGCTCATAAACGGATTTTCATCTGGCATCGTTAAGGAGTCTAAGGGTCTATGTGTGGACATTTGTGGCCAGCCAGTTGTACATACGTGCCCACTTTGACTAATCTCAAAAGCGTATCTATTAAAAGTGTTCAATAAGTATCCACCAAGTAACGTTAATTGAAATATAGGTTTTGGAAAAAGAGAATGCTTTGAAAATCTTAAAGAAGAATGGGAATACTTCAAAATTAAAATAAGCGAGTTGGACCAATTTTTCAGTCTTTCGCGTGTAGAACCAAATAGAGAACTGGATTTAAAACGTGCAAGCTCCATAAACTTCCAGAGAGGATCAAACTCGTAGTTAGTAAAGTTCAAAAAAACAAAAGAACAGCTGAAAAACTTAAACGAAATTATTGATGTATCAATGTTCAAACTTAGCAACTGATCAGAAATATATTAAAAGTCCTACGCTCCTTTACTAACCTTACTGGGTTTTTAACTCTAAACATTAGTGACAAAGCAAAGTTTTCAATATGAACTTTGCTTTCTAACTAATGGTTAGAGTAAAAAATTCAAGTAATGGTTAGAGTAAAAACCGGTTCTTTGATAACAAGGTTACTATTGTTACGAAAATCCAAGTTCGTTTTGATTGTGCTTGAAAATAAAACTACTTCAGTTGCTCAGCGCAAATGCAGTCAAAAATCAACAATCACTTTATTTACAAATTTACACTTGTTACTACTTTACACTACTACTATTGCATGTTTCCCCTTTGCTTGCTCAACACAGACTCGACTCCCTGCGCTGTCACTGCTGCTTTTTATACTTGTTTTCTTTATCGCGCCGATGGTTCTTGCACATTCCATTACCATTCGCGAACCATCCCTGCCATATCGACATTATAGCATGCCGCCGTACTTCAAAGTGCATGCCTAAAAGTATGCTCGCATTCATGCCTAGCACAGCACGGAGTGCCTCATCGCTACACTATCCAATCTAACCTAACCTAATTTAGCTTAAGCCTTCATTATATGTATGTCCAGATTTTTTGGCTTGAACACGCTTCATGTTGACCTTATGGTGAAAGGAACACAGTGGTTATAGTGTCTAGAGAATTCAATTCGCTAAATAGTCCAGAACTTATGACGTGATATTCTATTGAAAGAAGGCAAAAACGACAAAATACGCTTAAACGATTTTAAAACACAGAACACAGTTACTCTACAGTGTTGCCAGATCAGCAGATTTCCTTCTGGATTCTTGGCCTTTTAGGAGAATTTTTAGGAGGAAGAATTGTTTAGGAGAAAGTTTAGGAGATTTATATTTTATGTTAGGGGATTTTCCGGATCCTTAGTGAATTTTGGGAGATTTTTGGATAACGTAACGGTGTGCGATGTATTGGGAACACTGACAACAAAACATATTTTGGCAATTATTTTAATAGTCAAAGCACCCTATTGTGTTAAAAATTTGTAAGCCTACAAAATGTAAGCTCGTTCTATGTCGTTCTAATTCATTTGTTATATGTTTTGTATTTGTTAAGTTTTTGTTGTTAAGCTGAAAATTAATAAAAAAGGCTGCATTAAAAAAAGATATATGTATATATTTATTTTTTTTATGAGGAGTTTAATTCCTATGACGTAAATTATAAAAAAAATTTAGGAGATTTTTTTAACTTTTAGGAGGAAATTTTTGTATTTTTTTAAGATTTAGGGGAAAGTCATTTCAGGTATCTGGCAACACTGTTACTCTGAATGTGTCATATGCTACAGGAAAAACATTTATGGTCAAAGTTTTTGAAAAATTAGAAGAGCTTTTTTTACAAACAATGTTTTTGTTGTTTCTTGATTCTGTATCTACTTATTATTATTATTATTGATGGGGATGATGCACTGCGACTTGTAGATCTATTGTGCCCCCTTCTTGGACTTCACAGACTGTCGGTGAGTCCAGGATCCAGGAGGAACTTTAGTATGCTTCCCACACCTCTGGATACCCAGTCCGTACCTGGTATAAGATGGTCCCCCAAGTGTTTCTTTCTTTTATGCATGAGTACAGGGCACTCTCCTAGTATATGTAATGCAGTCTCGTTTTCCTGCAAACAGAACCTGCAATACGCGTTTTCACGGATTCCTAGTTTGGCTAGATGATAATTCAATCTGCATTCCCGTGATAATCCTTAGATTATGCTTTGATAGGGTCATGCAATCCTCGAATCTTTTCCTATTGTAGGACCCGATAACTATCTGGGAATGCTCTAGACCTGGTAGATTTTCCCAGTATTGATTCCTTCTGGTAATCTCGTCCTTTCTCGTTAGGATAGAAGAAGCTCCTTTTCTTAAACCACAAAAGGTGTGGAAGCTCCCTTCCTTGCCAGTTCGTCGGCCCGTTCGTTTCCCTGAATGCCAGTGTGGCCCGGAACCCAAAGTACCCAGACCTGGTTGTAACGGCCAAGTTCGTTTAGCTTTTCAAGGCACACCAAAACCAGTTTCGAGGACACCTGGTAGGATCTTAGAGCCTTGATTGCCGCTTGGCTGTCGGAGAGGATAGCAATCTTTCGGTTCCGATATCTCCTCGCCAGATTGAAATAAGCACTCCTTTCATTGGCGTATATTTCCGCCTGGAAGATAGTGGTGTGTTTTCCCGTAGGTTCCGAGTATCTTATCCTCGGCCCGTATACGCCTATCCCGGTACCCTCCTCCGCTAAGGAGCCATCTGTGTACCAGGATATAATATGCTGGTCTATCAGATACGTTTCCGATATACCTACCCAGTTCCTTTTGTTACTAAGTTCAGTTTTAAATCTTTTGACAAAACTGAACTTTAGTGAGATTGTGTCCCTCGGTATTGCAATGTCAGGATACTGATTCGTAAGAATATCAATCCTTCTACGGCTCAGGAAGCCCTCAGTCCCGATATTTATATCAGTCATCCGTTGCAGCCGCCGTGGCTCAGTTGGTTAGTGCGTTGGACCGCGAGTCGCAGGCAGCAACCTCAGGTTCAAATACTGCCTGTAATAACACCTAAAAAAAAAATAACGAGAAAACTCGTTTTCTCTTTCGGTGGCTGTCCTCTCAGCTGGAAATGGCAAACCTCTGAGTGTAAAAATTGCTTATGAGAAAGCTCCCAACCTGCCGTTCGGAACCGGCATAAAACTGTAGGTCTCTTCCACCCGCGTACAAATTCACACGCACAACACGGGTGGTTGCGGGAAGCTAGGCCTTAGTCTCGCGTAAGCGGGCTGTCGTGCCAGTCAATTATTATTTATTATTATTCATCCGTAGAAGAGCCCTCTTCTCCTGGGTCTGTTTGTGCAAGTGAAGAGGCGTTAGTTCAAGGAGAACCTCCATAGATGCTGTTGGACAAGTTCTCAACGTTCTGTATCTAAGTCTGAAAACAATATAGTTTGTTTAAAAATTCCATCAATGGTCAAGATTTGCTATGAAAGATATTATTTAATTCTTTTTGGCGTAAAGAAGAAGTAAAGAAAAGAACTAAAGAAAAAAATTATTACATTTTTGTCGCCCTTTATTCTACATATAATTTTATTTTAATGTACTCGTTTGGACATTTTCCTAACGACTCCTTCGATATTCATTTGCTCTCGGTGTACTAAACGTTGTGTGTGTGTGTATGACAGATTAGGCCGGTGATTAGGCCAACTTTATGGCTATTGGTATCGCTTAGAGCTATTGGCGCTGTGGAACTTGGCAGTGGGCCAGCGCGGTCTGCTCGCAGCGCTGATGGCTTCTGCTGAATTCCAGCCCTCGCGCACACATGAGCACCAGAGCGCGTCGGTGCTTGCAGTAGATGAAGCGATCGCAGCGCTGCGGATGCGCCAGCAGCTTGGCGCCAGTGCTGGCCGAACACAATGAGTCAAAGTCGATGTCGTGGGTGAGCGTGGCGGCAGCTGCAGTGGTGTCGGCCATTTGGAATACAGCGCCGTTGATGCTGGACTCCGGCTCCAAGCGGCTGCTGGGCGCATGCTGTAGCTGCAGCGACAGTTGGCACTGTGCCAGCGCCGGATCCTGGCACAGTTTGCGCGTCGCATTGAAGTGCAGCATGGCCGGGCAGCTGCGTCGATACGGTCGCTGCTCGATGCACACAAAATACTGCGAACAGGAGTCCGCCTTGGGTAGTAATGTGCCTGTCGGCAGGTGCTGACAAATCGCGCCGGCCGATTGATCGAAAACCACTTCGGCGGGATCTTTGGGCTTCGGCAACGGTAGTGGCGGACGCTGTGTTGGCAGCACCGGTGGTGTCCACGGCTGGAGCGGCGTACTAGTGGTGACAGCCTGTGTGGGCACTGTGAACAGCGGCACATCGTTGTCGTCAACGGTTTCTGCGCTGGTCAGCGGTTCCAAGTGCAAGCAGCCGGCCCGTTCCGGATGATCACAGTAGCCGGCGTGCGCATTGAAATGATAGTAATCGCCGCAGGAGCTGGCCACGGCGTGTCCGTCCACGCATATGAAGAAGCCGCTACAAGAGCCGCGCATGGGCACCAGAACGCCATCTTGATTGGAGCAGATTGTGGGTAGACTGAAGCGTTTGTCCTGCACGAGAGCATAGCGTCAAAGAATCAAATACAAATAAATTAAAGATTTAAATTCTTATTCTTCTAATCTTATTCTAATCTTATTCTTTTGAATTGTAAGATGGCAAAATCATGGCAAGTAAATGCTTCTGTACTAAAATTAAACCAAAACAGGTTCAAGTGAGAGGTCAACAAATTGGTTCGAGAAAAAAAATCGTTCATTCGTTTGGAAAATGGAACGTTCAGTAATCGCTCAATGTGACATTATCTGTTGTAGATGCACAGCGAACACTCACAACACATGTGTGACATGTATCAAGCAATCAATCTTAACCCTTTCGACCCCAAAGTAGCCTGAGAGCAATTTCACATATTTGTAATTTTATAGCAAAAGCTACGATTGATTTATGGGTTTAATTTAAGTAGGCACCAACAAATTAATATTTGTAGAAGTGAGTTCAAAGCAAATTCAACAAATTTTACTGTTATCCCAAAATAATTTCCAATAATTTGCAATAATATCAGGGAAAGTTTGTGTTCTAATTGAAGTCTACGAATTGGGCGCGATTGATCAAAACCCTGTTTCTTTAATAATGGATAAATAAAATCAAAAAGTGATAATTTTGTATTTTTCCATAAATATTAAATAATATTTCTGTAATTAAAAAATATTGATACACACTTTATTTAACCAGTTTCAAGCTAAAATTGTTCAAAAGTAAACTAGCTCTAGAACTCTTACGAAGAGGCGTGGTGACTTCAAATGTCGTGTGCACACTTCTTAGGCAAATTATTTAAATACCAAAAAGTAATATCGAGACACAGGGTAAAATTCGGGTTCGAAAGCGTTAATGTCATTCTTAACCTTTGAACGCTTCTTAAATTTTTCAACACATTTTCATCTCTTGGACAGATGTCACTACAGCGCATTTTGTGTGAACACTTGCAGAAGTTCCTTAATCAATATTTGATAAATTAAGTTATTATTTGTGGATAGTTATAAAAGCTAGAAGAGTCGCGAGCACCCCATAGACGCTTCTAAAGTTTAACAGTGTTTATTGATTAGTGACCAGAGGGTTGTGAGTTCAAATTTCAACAGTAATGCGACACTTTTACTTGTTTTGTAAATTTTTGACAGTAAACAAAAAAATCACCGAAAACAACTTTCAATAGTTGAGGCACCTTTTATGTGGTTAATCAAACTTTTATTCATTTGCTTTGAGTTCAGGGAGTTTTTGACCTTCCTGTATTTAAGACGTTGCGGGTTATTAACGCCGGCTCCAGCTTCTTAGTGATCCAACTATTCCGAGACAGCTATAAGGTATATACGTAGTTACTTTCGCTAATTTCCCTGAATACATTTTGCATCTGTATTCCCTTTTTATTCATGTCACTACTGTCAAAGCTGAAAACCGATTTATTTTGCATCTATTCTGGCCGGTTTCCAAGCTTCGATGAAATCTACTTTAAAACCCATTAATTGTTATAAATATTAAAGAAGTTTCTTTTGCACATTTCTGCTGATTTTTTGCAGCAAGCATTACACACACACACACCAATTCACATATCCGCACACCCATCCACACTTATGGCAGCCGACCACTTTCCATTCATATTCGCTCTACTCACAGGTGGTGCCGCGTCTAGTACACTGCACTGTAGCACCAATAATGCCAAAAACACTTTTAGTAAATATCCCATTTGCTTTGTTACTATTAACTTTATATTTGTAAATATATTTTTTAAATATGAACTTTTTTTAATAAATATCTACGCTGTTTTTTTCGGAAATCTCTACGTTTTCTAAACTTTTACAGTTGAGTTTAGTGTTTTTGCATTTACAAATTTCGTTGAACAATTGAAGCCAATGGCAGCATAGTGTGTTATATATAAAATTTCCTTATCAATTTTGCATAGCAGGAAATTAATAGCAGCTGCCAGTTTGTAGGCATCGTTTTTTTTTGCTCGTTTTCATCTCCATTTTGCGTATTTTGTGGACAATGTTTTCCTTATACGCTGACGAATATTTTCATTTCATATGCGGCAGTGATCGATTGGTCGTAGGTGTTGTTTAACAGCAACCAACAACAACCAGTGCAGTACCCTACAAAAAAACCAAACATTTGCCGATAAGAAATCATACACACACAAGTCGCAATTTTGTAATATGTGCGATGTCTCAGTACATAATCGCACGGTAGCGATCACATTACTCTTGCAAATAGTAATGTCTGGCAATTAGTCGGATACAGGGTGCTGTGTTAATTTACACGTAATCAATGGGCGAACTTGGCTGTGTTTGTGGGAAAGTTGAATGAGGAATCGGGCGCCAGTACAAAAAATATTCATCAACTGCTGATTGTGGCTGATTGCTGAGGCCGAAGATGAGGTCATGATTGCCGTATTTAACTATAAAAATGTGCCATGAATAGCACACAATGTGATCCCTGTACATTGATCATGTTGTACGCAAATGAAAAGTTGTGAAAGGGGGAACAAGATCTGGTTGGCCGTTCATGATTGTGAGTACAAAAAATTGATAGCAACTTTTCTAAAACGTTTGCGTTCTACAGAGTCTAGAAAAATTGCTGATTACATACAACAGATGATTCGTACGCCATGGAACTGTAACAATAACTTATTAACCCATGATTGCAAGATGTCTATTCATAGGCACAGAACTTCATTCGAAAGCATTACAGGTTCAGTGTTTGCATAGACTTACAGACTGGTCTGTCATATATCGAGCGGAGTGCAATACCGCAGATAACTCAACAGTTATCTCTGATGAGTTATCTGTGGTAATACCCTGTGAAAAGAAGCTAAACTGATACTAAAAAACACTCTGTCTCTCACTTGTCTCATGATTTTGGTAGACAAGCAGTCTACGCTGGAAACACTGGAAGTAGTTGCTGTGAGCTTGTCTCTGCTCCTCTTTTCCCTATTGAGTTTTTGTACAATGAGGTTAGGAAAGGAGATGATTGTACCTGATCTGATCTCTGCCTTAAGTTTGGCAATTAGTAGAAAAATAGAGAAACTTAGTCTTTCTTAAACAGCGTCTTTAATTATTTAATTTATTTCAAATCAAATATTCATTTGAATTCATTACAATTCATTCATTTGATTCAAACTTAGTCTATCTTAATCAGTGTCTTTAATTATTTAATTTATTTCAAATCAAAATTCAATAAATTTCAATAAAATAAAATAGAATAAAATTCAATTCAATTCAATTCAATTCAATTCAATTCAATTTAATTAAATTTAATTTAATTTAATTCAATTTAATTTAATTTAATTTAATTTAATTTAATTTAATTTAATTCAATTCAATTCAATTCAATTCAATTCAATTCAATTCAATTCAATTCAATTCAATTCTATTCTATTCTCTATTCTATTCTATTCTATTCTATTCTATTCTATTCTATTCTATTCTATTCTATTCTATTCTATTCTATTCTATTCTATTCTATTCTATTCTATTCTATTCTATTCTATTCTATTCTATTCTATTCTATTCTATTCTATTCTATTCTATTCTATTCTATTCTATTCTATTCTATTCTATTCTATTCTATTCTATTCTATTCTATTCTATTCTATTCTATTCTATTCTATTCTATTCTATTCTATTCTATTCTATTCTATTCTATTCTATTCTATTCTATTCTATTCTATTCTATTCTATTCTATTCTATTCTATTCTATTCTATTCTATTCTATTCTATTCTATTCTATTCTATTCTATTCTATTCTATTCTATTCTATTCTATTCTATTCTATTCTATTCTATTCTATTCTATTCTATTCTATTCTATTCTATTCTATTCTATTCTATTCTATTCTATTCTATTCTATTCTATTCTATTCTATTCTATTCTATTCTATTCTATTCTATTCTATTCTATTCTATTCTATTCTATTCTATTCTATTCTATTCTATTCTATTCTATTCTATTCTATTCTATTCTATTCTATTTTATTCTATTCTATTCTATTCTATTCTATTCTATTCTATTCTATTCTATTCTATTCTATTCTATTCTATTCTCTATTCAAGAAATTTAAATTTAAATTAAATATTTCAATTCGCATTGCCCGGATTACATACATCTTGTACAGTACCTGTAACCTTGATACATTCAAGTGTCAATAAATTCTTCATTTAGAATACTGTCTCTCGATCTTTACATTCTTCCCTGAGGAATGAATCAAATGATGAGATTGATTGATTCCTCAAACATCTGAAGAATGAATCAATAGATGAGAAGACATTATTTTTGCAGCAAGATTAAGACGCCTGAAGACTGAATCAAATAATGCGACATAACTTTTGCAGGAATATTGAGAAATCAAAGGAATGAAAACGAAATCAAATGATGAGTCATTATTTTTGTAGGAAAATTTTGCAAGTAGAAATCAAAGGCCTGAAAACTGAAACAAATTATGAGACAATCAAAGACCTGAAAAATGCATCAATAAATAATGAGACCTAATTTTTGCAGTAAGATTAAGAAATCAATCACTTGAAGACTGAATCAAAAAATGAGACATAATATTTGTAGGAAGATTAAAAAATCAAACGACTGAGGACTGAATCAAATGTAGACATATCCCGCTACTTACTTACTTAATTGGCCATAATAATTCATTACTGGGCTATGGATTGCTACAACAGTTATTTCTCAGCTTTGAGCGCGTCTTCTTCAGTTGGTCACACCTAGAGATGATGGGAAGTCTTCAAATTGATCCTTCCACCGAAGACACGGTCTTCCTCTACGCCGTCGTCCTCCAACTAACGCATTGAACACATTTTTTGCCGGAGCTTCATCGCCCATACAGATACATCCTACGTGGGTGGTCCGATAAGTACTTAGCCTACAAAAGAAAAACGAAAATTTTGGAAAAGTGGCGATTTATTTCTTAACGTAGTCTTTCTAACGCAGTCCTTTCAACTCGATACACTTGACCCAGCGATGCTCCAACTTCTTTAACCCGTCTGAAAAAAAAATTTTCTGGAGGCCTCCGTGGCGGCGATAACCTCCTCATTCGACTCAAATTTCTGCCCGGCGAGTGACTTTTTCAAGTTTGGAAAAAAAAGAAGTCACACGGGGTCAAATATGGAGAATACGGTGGATGGGGCAGCTGTTCGTAGCCTAATGCGACCAATTTGGCGAATCACCGACCGATTTTGCTCTTTTTCCATTTTTCTAAAACACGTTCGTTTCCACACGCGGTCAAAACAAAACTACAAATCCAATATGGCTGAAATTCAGTAGCTGACAGTAGCCGTCTACGAGGATGTACTATACAATAATAAATTTCTCTTACGATAGTGGCACCATCGGGCGGTGGGCTACTTACTTATCGGACTGCTCACGTAATATCTACATTTTTTTTACGATTTCTTCCTTCTCTAATATTTTTTAAGTTCTTGAAACTACTTTTTACGCGCAAGAGTATTTAAACCAAATAATACAAATGAATATTTTTAATCAATTATAACAGAATATAACAGAATGTGTGAAACAAGTAAATGTCGTGACAGGTGAATGTCGCATACATCGATAAGTAAATGTCTTTCGACGTATGTATGTATGTACTCGAAAGGTGCATTATTTACGACTTCTAAATCTCTTAAAAAGATAATAAAAACTTTCACAAATGGACAGCAAAACGAATACAAGGCAAAAAATTAATGCAAACTTTTTACACCTTAGGTGACTAAATAATACAGAAAATAACATACGGCCGACTGCTAAGATAATTGAATTTTTTGCTAAACGGAACTAATTAACTTTATCGAAAGTAGAAATGGCTATTTTTGTCAAGCGAATTTTTATTTTGAATTAGGCTAATTAAGCTCTAATCTACGATTTCTGGTGAAAAATGTATTATCTTCCGCAAGAGCCGGTAGATACGACGCCTATCTCGTACAATTAAAAATGTCGGTAGAAATTTCTTTGCAACGACTCACGTTGTTTTTGTATTGCTTGCATTTGATTAGCAATTTTTATATATGTGGATTCATTTGGCAGAGTGGACATTCAGTTAATTGCGAAATTGCAAACGACATAGAACACAAAGTTGCAACGACCCGGCATTAGCAAGCAATGACGAAACGAAATACTTCGAAGTGAAGTAACGAAACATCTAAACACGATTTACTGTACTTTACTGTAAGAAAACACAACTAAGGAAAGGAATTTTGTAGGAATTTATTATTAAATCAGTTTAAGGTAAATATGCCTAAAGTGGTCGATTTATTTGGTGATATAATATGAGAAATTTATGCAACTGGATTAGAAAATGGAGTTACTAAAATGTAACATTTTTTTTAGAAAAAGTGTGAATGTGATTGCTGCTGCAAGTGTTATTGTTTTGTTTTTTAGTGATCTTTTGTTGCCAGATGGTTTATATTTGCAACTAGAAACTGATTTGGCCTTGGATCTATGTGCATATAACGTTTTAAATACCATTTTGTACTGCAATCAACTGCCGAGCACTTTAATTGGTGCAATGTAAGTTTAGGTTAGTTGATCCCTAAGTAATGGAGAGTTTATGTGTTTTATCGGCTTGGTAACCGAACTGAATTGCAGGTTAGGGAAATTTGGTGCCTTTCTTGTTTTTTATTATTGTGCCAATGCTGTTCTGAAGTGTTTTAAAAGTAAGGTTAAGTAGAAATGGCAGCAGAGTTCAGTTTGCGCGACATTCCAGTGATAATTTATTATATATAATATGAGACATTTTGATGAACTGCACACAGACACTTGAAAGCTAACTGCAAACTCAACTTTTGCGCACTGAAACCAGCCACTTTCAGATAAGTAGGACTCAATCTTGAGATGGCTGTGAGACACACATTTCATTATTCTCGCTTCATTGATTTCATAGTTACTAAAATGAGTAAAAATTGGGTAAATAAATAAATTAGAATTTTTGTAAATTACTTCATCAGAATTGCAGCTTCCGCCTTTTTTAAATAACTTTCGAACCAATAAAGTTAGAGTAATGAAATTTTGACACGTGATCAAGGAGATTTTGGGATTTAACATACTTTTCAAGAAAATTCTATATACATTTTCAAGGATATAAAGGATTAAAATTTTCAAAGGACCTTTTTCATATCCTTTTTTACAAAGAGATAACAAATTAATTTTATTTAAATTCTTGATCCTTTCCTCTTTCCTTTGATATACACATCGCCATATTCTAACGAGGTTAAGTATTTTGTATCGCTTTTTATTTTTTATCCCCTTCAAAATTTTGAAGTCCGTTTAAAAGGACAAGGGATGTAGAAATGAAAAATTGAGTACGCAGTATTACTATGTTTGGTCTCTAGTTTCACGCCCATATGGATTTTTTCCGGTGTGAAAAATGCTGTCGCACGGTGTTATTTGATCATTGAAAACTTACCCATTTTTCATTGTTAAATTATTGAATACTCTTTTGTAATTATAAATTTATTGTTTAATTGTTGTTTTAATTGTCCGTAAATTCTTCAATTATGTAAAAAAATGTTTTTATTCCAGCCATGCAATCACTCTTCTACTGTCTGCTGCTGGCGGTGGTTCTTTCATCTGCCATGTCGGAAATCGTATACCACCCACGCAGCTGCAGCGAGAACGAACAACGGCCGGAAAATCAGGCCGCCTGCGAGGGGCTGCCGTTAGGTACGCTTGTTTCCTATCCGGGCGATTGCAATCGATTTTTGGTGTGCGACTGCAAGTATCCAACAGTACAGAAGTGCGGAACCGGTCTGTGGTTCAATAATACTTTGAAAACCTGCGACTGGCCACAGAATGTACAATGTGAGCCCTCAGCAGATGTCACAAGTAGTCCGCCTACAACGCTGTCGGCCGTGAGTGACGTTGTCTGTCAGAACTTACCGTCACACTGGCTGCTGCCGTACGCGGGCAACTGTGCCGCATATATTGAGTGCATCGAGGGCCAGGCACAGCTGCGCCACTGTCCAGCGGATCATCTCTTCAATCCCGATTTGCGCATCTGCGACTACGCAAACGATGTGGAGTGCTTTGATGGCAATGCAACAACAACAGCCAATACGCCAACCAGCACACCCTCGACCACAACCACGCCCAATCCCGGACTGGCACTGTGTCGCGGCCAGGCCGACGGCACCACCTACGCGTATGAAGACGACTGCAGCTGGTACTACTTCTGCAGCGGCAACGACGAGGTGCTGCTGCTGAGTTGCCCCTATTTCAACTACTACAACCCGAATACGGGTAACTGCGGACCCGATGTGTCGCCGGACGCTTGCCGCGTGCCGGCCACCACAACGCCAGCCACAACTCTATCGCCGGCGAAGCGTTGTCAAGGCCAAGCGGCCGGCCAGACTTTGCCGTTGGAGAGCAACTGTGGCCAGTATATAATGTGCACGGCCAGAGGTGCGGCGACGGTGAATTGTCCCAACAACAACTATTATAATCCGGCCACAGGCAACTGCGGGCCGAATACGGCGCCCGATGCGTGTCGCGCCACGTCGACCACAACGGAGGCAACCACCGAAGTGACTACCATAGCCACGACCACGTGGCCCACGCATAGTGAGGGCGTGTGCGGCACATATAGCAATGGCGAACTCATTGCCTATCCGGGCAATTGCAGCAAGTACATCAGCTGCGAGTATCCAGTGCCCATTGCTTACGAATGTGGCGATAGTTTGGAATTCAATGCCGAATTGCAAAAGTGCACAACACCGGAAGAGGCCAACTGCAATGGCGGCCCGACAACGACAACAACAACAATCATCACAACAGTTCCAACAACAGACCCTAGTTGTGATACATCTCCGCAAACAACTGTTGCAACAAGTGAGACAACAACAAGTGAGACATCAACCAGTGAGACACCACCAAGTGAGACCCCAACAACTGAGGTACCAATAACTGAGTCATCATCAACTGAGACACCAACAACTGAGACCACAGCAATACCCACTACACCTCCACCAAATCAGAATGTCTGTTGTGGCCAATCGCTGGGAACACGCCTACCATTTCCTGGTGATGTTCGACGTTACATTGTTTGCGATTATCCTGTGCCCATTGTTGTCACTTGTCCCAGTGATACCATTTTCGATGACCAGAAACTGGAGTGTGCACATTCCTCAAGTTGCACATGTTCGCAGACGGCAGTCGCTGCAAATGACAGCATCGATTACTTGGAGAAAATGTAACCGTACAGCAGTTACACAGGGTTAATGTAATCATACCAGTGGCGCACGCAGGATTTTATTTCGGGGAGGTTTTGTGCAAATGTTTTGGGAATTTTGAAATAGAATACTATTTAGATGTATGAATCTTCAGACTGAGATCCAAAACATGTATGTTTCCCTACCTGACATATTTTGGCCCTAAAAGTTCATAATAAAAAATTTAGTTAAAAGGAGACAACTTTTCTCTTTCATTCTTCTTCATCATTGCATAACCGCAAATATTTTAAAAAGATATTTGAAATGTGTATGTTCATAAATTTTAAAGTTCTTCTAAAAAGGACTTTGGGTCAGAAAATGAAAAACTGACTATGCCAGGTTACTACAAGGTGCAACCCAAAGTAAACAGGACTTTTATAAAATAAAGAAAACGGATGATGATTTTTGTATAATTCTTTTTATTTATTCAAAATACTCTCCTTCTGCTTCGATACAACGTTTTGCACGGTCCAAAAGCATTTGGAATGAGTGTTTTAGGTCATCGGCCGGCATCGCCTTCAGAATGTTGGTACAAGCCTTTTGGATGTCCTCAACGTCCTTATAACGGTTTCCTTTCATCGGCAAATGCAACTGACCGAATAAGTAGAAGTCACAGGGAGCCATATCAGGCGAATACGGTGAATGATTGATGGTAAAAATGCGATTTTTGGTCAAATAATCGGTCGTAACTAGGGCTCTGTGAGCCGGTGCATTATCATGCAATAAACGCCAACTTCCTTCCTCGCGATATTCTGGCCGAATACGACGAATGCGATGCACCAAACGCTTCAAAACTTCAACATAAAACAAAGCGTTAATTGTTTTTCCCGGTGGAACAAACTCTCGATGAATTATTCCCTTTGAATCGTAGAAACAAATGAGATGAGTTTTGATTTTTGACTTCTCACGGCGGGTTTTTTTCGGATTTGGCTCATCTGGGTGCTTCCATTCGGCACTTTGACGCTTTGTTTCGGGATCATATTGAAAGCACCACGTTTCGTCACCGGTTACGATGTTGAACAAGAAATTTGGATCACGTCTGGCTTCCCGAACGATGTCTTTTGCGTGCTCAATTCTCTGCGCTTTTTGGTCGTCGGTTAAAGTGTGCGGAATGAAGCGAGAACACACTTTACGGAGACCCAAATGTTCGGTTAAAATGCGATCAATTGATGTTTTGGAGATGTTCAATTCCATTTCCATCAATTCCAATGATGATTTTGGCTGCATTTTGATAAAATCACGCACAGTTTTGATGGCATCGTCAGTAATCACAAATTTCGACTGGCCGACGTGTTCGTCGTCATTCAAGTCTTCACGACCATTCTTGAATCGATTCAACCACTCATTAACACGGCCACGGGATAAACAATCATCACCATAAACTTGCTTTAACAATTTAAACGTTTCGGTAAAAGTTTTACCAAGTTTAAAACAGAACTTAATATTAGCTCTTTGTTCGATCGACATTCTCGTACCAAAGTTAAAAACATACTGTCACATTGAGCGGGATATTTCGGCGTCTACTAGACCAAATGTCATGAAATTTAGACAGTATGTGAATGAAAGATGTACCTTTCCAACGCATGTCCGCACACATAGATGGCGCCACCAGAAACGTCCCTATTGCACAAGTCCTGTTTACTTTGGGACGCACCTTGTATAAATGACCTCTAGTTTCACGTTTATATCAACATTTGGATGGGTCTCGGCAAAAATTCACTCACTGCTTCATAACTTTGTCATTTTTCTTTCGATTCTATTGATATTAGGCTTCATATTTGCACAAATAATATATCTTTCATCTTAGATTTTAAAACCAAAGGAGATAATTTATTTTATCTATGAAAAAAAACATTCGGAAAATAATGATCTTTCGAAATGGTCGAAAAATTCACTTTTTTACAACTTTCAACGGCAGTAATTTCTTCAAATCTGATCGACGGACAGCTTGCGTTAGTCGAATGATTCGTTTACGAGATATTTGCTTAGGAAAAAACTGGTTTTTCGAAAACGCTTCTTACAAAAATTGTTTGATCTTCAGTTTCGTGTTCAGCGGCCCAAAGTTAGTCTAGAAAACACTTTTATTTTTAGGTGTATTTTTTGTGTCGAATAGTGCTATTGATGACTGAATATTGATGATTGAATATAAGTATGTATATGCGACGGTTAAAAATAAAATGTCTGTACTATGTATGTAATGATTATGGGCCAAGCCCTTGCGCACCGCAACCTGAAAGGTTTATTGTGCCCCTTAAATCATCTGGTGTTTTATATGCTCAGGAATTGAATCAGACCTTTCTGCGATATTTGCATCAGGTCCTCTTTACCGAGGCTATGTTTCCCCAGAAACTTTGCACGTCTGTGTGTCAGGGCAGGACAGTTGGTGATAATGTGTTCCATTGTTTCATACGCTTCCTGGCAGAATCTGCAAGTTCTGCTGTCGGTAAGACCAAGTTTGTAGAGGTGGTTGTTACAGAAAAAGTGGCCTGTTACAGCACCACATAGGGTCCTAAGTTGGTTTCTGTTGAGATCTAGAGCGGAGATAGCTCTCTCTCTGTTGAAGTTTAGGAACTTTTTGGAGTGGTGTAGACCTTCCAAGTTGTTCCAGTATTTTTGTTTATGTTTTTGCGTCCAGTTTTGAATGTCCTGTTTCAGGTCTTTTTTGCTAAAACCGAACATCGGGGCTGGCCCTATGAATGGGCTCTCTGCTCCATTTTTGGCTTGTGCATCCGCTATTTCATTGCCTTCATGGCCCTCATGCCCCGGTATCCAAACCAAAACTACACGGTTCCGTGTACCTAGGTTGTTGAGCTCCTTGTGGCAGTCCAAGAGTGTTTTCGATGAGAAAGAGTAGCTGTCTAAAGCTTTTAGAACTGAAAGGCTATCCGAGAGTATTGTAATTTTTGCTCTTTTGGGTTTGCCTTTGGTGATGATCCGAACTGCCTTTATTATTGCAAAGAGTTCAGCTTGAGATATGGACGTGTCGTTGCTTAATGAAAAGAATGTTTTGACTGTTGGTCCCACTATGCCAGCTCCTACACCAGCAGAGGTTTTGGAGCCATCGGTGTACCATTTTTGTGAGTCGTCGTTTAACCATACTGGATTGCTGCCCCACATCTCCCTAGTCGGGAAGATTACTGTACTGTAAGTAAGTTAGTACTGTCTGTACTAACTTAAATACATTTCGGGGGGGGGAGGGTTAAACCCCAAAAACCCTCCCCTGTGTGCGCCACTGAATCATACATTTACATTTAGTAGGGTCAAGTCTAGTAAAATGTTTCGATGTGTTGAAAATAGTAACTTGAATGTGAGGTTTATCCCCAAAAAATTTTTTATTATAATTTAATGTGCTATCAATAAAATTTTAAATGTAAGGCAATGTAAATTTGTAAATAAAAAAAGAAATTGAGCATGTAAAAAAAGGATAAAAGAGTTAATATACAATTTTTGGTGTTAGTTTGATACTTTTCTTTACATTATATTTTCTTTTAAAATGTGTACTCCGTTTCACACTGAAATGCATACGAGGGGACCTACAGTTTTATGCCGAATACGAACGAATTTCCTTTCACACTTGGAGGTTTAGCCATTGTCACTTTGGCAATTCTTGTAATTCTCATCTGCTTCATGTGGATAGCGATAGAAGAAGACGAGTGTTTCACCAGCCCGAGCTAGGAATCGAACCTAGGGCCTCTGGTATGAGAAGCCAACGCGCTACTCGCTGGACTATCGAGACCGGGCGAATACTTTTAAACATAAGGAAGAGTTTGATGAGTGTTTGGTTAGTTTGGAAAATCATCTAGAAACCAAGAAACCATTGCTAACGCCAATGGTTCTGATCTCCACTGTTCCTAAGCTAAGAAACAGGAATCAAGCAAGAAATAATGGGGAACCAAAGTAAATTAAATTCAAAAAAGTCTTGCTTATGCAAATGAATCCGACCAATATTGTATCTCTCGCTAAACATTCAAATTGAAGCAAGAAATTGTAGAAACTGGCTCAATTAAAATTGCAGTATAATAATTTTTGGTACGGTTCACTGATATTGAGAGCTTCTGAACAATTTTAACAGCTTCACTATACGGCCCGAATTTTGTTCTTGAAAACAAAAGTTATACAATAAAATAGGTTTTACAGGTCCTGAAATTTTTTCTCCAGTTAAAACTTCTCCTTTAATTTCAACTCATAGTGTAAGTTAATTATGACTAACACCCACTTCCGATGGTCGATAAATTTGCAAAAAAAACTAATTATATTTCAATGAATTTTTAATCTTTTTCCCAGTATTTGCTGGGCACTAAACTCAGAAAATGTCCTCACTTGATTGTAGAATTTATCAATTTACAAATTCGTGATAAGATATTTGAATATTTTCACCAACCATCGACTGGGACCACAATGTGGAAATGGTATTAACAAATTGAGATTAATGGATTAATTGATAAAAAAAAATTCGTGTGCTTTCATAGATCACACTGTGCTACAAAATTTGTAGTACAAATGCTTCATTACTTTTTAACTTTTTACTGTCAACATTTTCAGTGTAATGCCACCGAAGTATGAACACTGTTGATTTTTTTTTTTTTTAACAGGAACAAACGCGCAGGGGATGACCCCTATTAATGCGAAGCATTGCGTTGGTTCAGAAGGAATATAAAGGTTAGGAGATAGGGTTATGAGTAAAGTGTTTATGGGCTCTTGCCTTGAACCCAACGAGATCATAAGTCTGAAATTCTTTCTTGGCAATTTTTGGCTCGTCCTCAACGGCGCTGTACGGGCCAGAAACGAACTTTCCCTGTAGTGCGTAGTGCTAGTTACAGATAGACAGATTAAGAGTGGAGGAACAAACAGATCTGGGTCCCATCTAAAAAGCAATGGAAAAATAACAATTTGCAAGGTTTTTTGGTTTTGTAAGTTTTCCTAAGAAAATTTGATGACGAAAATTGCACTGAGAAAGAAAGAACTTGTGAAACATTTGTTTCATTGGTCGTGAAACATTTGTTTCATTGGTCGTGAAACCAGAGGAACCCAATGACATAGCAATGAATAGAATTGTTGTTGTAGAGCTGATAAGATATCTCCTAAACTTGTTTGGTATCTTTACTTCATAAAAAAATATAAATTACAATGCAAATGAGAATTTCGTTTTAGGTTCCTTGAATGCTACTGACTCATCGTCCTTAATCTCTTCATCGACTTGAACTTCGTTAGTTAGCGTTTGCTTCACGATTTCCGTTTCTTTGATGGCCTCTGGATGTTGCGACATCTCCTTTGCGTTCTCATCGATTTGAAGTTCCTTCGTCAGTGTCAAATTCTGGACTGCTTCAGTTTCTAGCTTTTCCTCTACTTTCTCCACGTTCTCATTGATTTCAACTTCCTTCGTCAGTGTCAATTTCTGCACTGCTTCATGTACACTTTCCAGCTTCTCCTCTACTTTCTCCATGTTCTCATTGATTTCAACTTCCTTCGTCAGTGTCAATTTCTGCACTGCTTCATGTACACTTTCCAGCTTCTCCTCTACTTTCTCCATGTTCTCATTGATTTCAACTTCCTTCGTCAGTGTCAATTTCTGGACTGCTTGAGTTTCCAGCTTCTTCTCACCTTTCTCCATGTTCTCATCGATTTCAACTTCCTTTGTCTTAATTTCTTGTCCTTTCTTAATTTCTTGATTCGCAACTGTCGGGGCTTCCTCTTCTTTCTGCTCATTCTCATCAATCTTGACGAACTTAATTATTGTAAATATCTGGAATTCTTTCTTGGCAATTTCTGGCTCATCTTCAACCTCGCTGGCATCCATTTCGGTTTCCTCAGTGAGTGTCAATTCACTGACGACCTGTGACTCCTTCATCTCCTCATTCTTATTCTCATCGATTTCGTTTTCCTTTTCAACTGTCTTTTTGACTGTTACAACCTCCTCCAACTCGGTTTGGTTTGCATCATTGATCTTTTCAACAGGGGAAGCTTCACTTATAATGATGTCCCCAATGCTGTTTTCCTCCTCTACAATTTCTTGGTTGATTTCAACATTTGTTTGAGACAATTGCGAATCAGTATTTCTGTCCGTTTGTGCCAGATTCAGCAACTCATTCGGAAATTGAATGGTCGCCAGTTTCTTGGTGTTCGATTCAGTTTCGTATTGTTGTATCTCGTCCGATTTGTGCAACTGCTTGTCCATAATGATAGATGACGCTCCAAATTGTTCCAGTTCATTTGTATTGATATTCAACATCACATTTATGCCCCAATTAGTTGCTGTTTTGTTCTCATCAGTTTCAAAATCAGGTTTACTGTTCAACATAAGTTTTGTCTGTGTTAATTTGTTTTGTTCGAACGACTGTTCCTCGGCGAGAAAGTCTTTCGTTGGGTATGCTGGATCCATTTTTTCGATGTACTCTTCAGTTGACTGCGCTTCGAAGGGAAATGTTTTGATTGAATGCACCGACTTTGTTTCCTCTGAATGATATTCGAATGGTGGTTCGTAACAGCTTTCGCTGTTCTCGCTGCAAACGTTGTTCACTCCATCCCAGAACAACTCCTGCATGCATTCCATCTCCATGGCGTTGCCATTGATGCAAAGTATGAAGCGGCGACAGTCGCTGGGATGCGACAGATAGGCTACGCCATTGGCGCATGCGGGCAGTGCCAGAATGTTTTGCGTCTGCTGTTGCTTTACAAGCGCCGCTTGGATTAACAACTCCTGCGTTTTTTGTTTATCTGTCTCACTTTCTTCAATGTTGTATTCGTATGCGTCTGGTTTGGTTTTCAAAGCGACACTTTCGTGTTTGTCAGCAGCATCAGTACTCAGTTCGGTTGCTTCAGCTTCTAGCGCTAAACTTGGCTCCGCGAGAACTGCATCGGCGCCATTACCCCTCACCACCACTGTCACATTGACAGCACTGTCGTGCTCCGAGTTTAATATTTCCGCCGTCCGATTGATGTTCTGCTTATTGAACTGTGGTCCCTCGACAATCACTGTTATGTGCATGTCTTCGCGTCTGTCGGCCTTGGGTGCCGTATCCTTTAAGGCTGTGATCTGTTTCTGCTCAACATTCAAATCGTTGTTGACTTGCGAAAAGAGTTTCTTTTCTGCGTGCAATGTTCCATGTGGTGCAAACTCTTGTTCAGCTGTTTTGCTGTCAATCAACTCGCTTTCGTGCGCTTTCTTCAAATCGTAGGCGGGCACATTGGCTTCCTTCGGCGAATCACTTTCGGGCTGGAGTTCCTTTTGCTGCAAGAACGCATTCTCATACACCACGAGGGGCTTTTGAGGCGAAAGTTCGGGCATTTGCGGACGAAAACGATTCGCCTCAATGTTGACAAATTGCTGTGGTTGTGGTTGTTGTGGTCGATGTGGTTGAATGTAACCAAATTGGTTATCGTGCACTTCGACTGGTCGTTGCGCAATGCTTATGTGGCTAGTTGGTACCCTTATTTCTGGCACAGGCTCGCGGACCGCGATCGCAAAGCTGGACGAACTTTGGCTGTGCTCTTGACCAGTTGCCGGCTCGCTGATTGCCTTTTGGCCATTGAATTCCAAATAGTCCACGTTGCTGTTGAGCTCTAAAGCACGCACATTGTGTTCTAGCGCCGCCGAAGGCTTAATGGGCAACAGCCACGGTTTGTACAGCGGACTGATGAGCGGTTCTAGGCCGAGTTCCGGTGCCACATTGGCTTCACTGCCCAAAAGCAGTGAAGCGATGACAGTTAGTGCCAGCACAAGTTGCAATTTTCGAGACCCTAAAAATGCAGTAATTTGAAAATATCTGAAAATTTCGCTGGTTATAAACGATTGCACTCGCCAACTTACAACACATTTTTGCTTGCAACTGTTGAATGTTTCTATGCAACAAACTAAGTGTAAGTGATGAATTTTTTGCAGTGGCTGCCAAATTTATAGCGTTCACTGCTTTCATTCGATCAATCAATCAATCAATCTTTAGTCATTTGTCTTTTTCCTCAGCAATCATCATATCTTTATTAAAAATACAATATTCATAAAAGTGATATTATGTTTGCCCACAGTTGTACGACACGCAAAATTTGTGCAGTTTGCTGTATGAGTTCGAAAGAAAATGAAATAAATGCAATTAAAATGAAACGAAATGCTTGTTGGCGCACAAAACATGCATGAAACAACACCAAACGGTAGTTAGTATTTGTAGTGGCAAATGTTTGACAAGCAACAACTGTCAAAGTAACTCTAGACTTGGCACAGCAACAAAATCAAAGAATTTTTTTTTTAAGAATATCAATTTTTATTTATTATAGACTATTGAAATAGTTTTATCAAAATAATTTCGACTTCATTGGGATTAAAATATAGAAATTCGAATTTTTATTTTATTAAAATAAAAAAAAAGTATCTTAAATTATTTTTTTTTTGTCTTTTATCTGCAACTTTTTATGTACCAAGTTGGTGTTATTCATCTCTGTCATATGATGTTGTATTGTCCTTTTCCAAAAAATTGATTGTTTTATGTGAAAGTGAACACTGCATAAACTGCACATTGCATTGCCCTACTAGGCGTATGCGTGATATTTGCTTTCACTTCACTTGCAGTAGCGATCGCACGTAAACAACTCTGCATTCCAGAACAAATCATCGGCACAGGTGTGCACAAAGGCCACACCATTGCACTGTATGAACTTGTGACAGTCGCCCGGATAGTGCAAATATTTGACGCCCGGTGCGCTGCAGAGCGCATTCAACTTGCTGACGTTTGCGCCCACCTCAGTGGGAACGATGCCGTTTGCAGTGGTTGGCGTGGTCAGTGGCAGCAAGTTAGGTGGCGCCGTTGCTGCTGTTGGAACTGCGACAACAGTTGGCGGCATAGTGACGCCAGCGTTGATGCCTGACGCTGCACAATTGGCCAAACTGGGCACATCGCAACGCTGCAGCGCCGCATTCCACTGCTGACCGGCGGCACAGCGCATCACTGTACACTGATAGAATTTATTGCAATCGCCTGCATAGGGTTGATATGAAAACGGTTCGTTGCTGGACGAGGTTGGATAAGTATTTGCGATGGCGGCAGGCAGCGATGTTGGTGCTGTGCTGGCGCTGCTGTCGATGCATTTGACTACCGTTGGGTGATCGCAGCGATAGGTGAGCACGTTCCATTGTAGCTGATTGGGACAGGTCAGCGGGTAGCCGAAACCATTCTGGCAACTGTAGTATTTTTGGCAGCTGCTGGCGTACGGCAGCAGCACAGGATGCAGCGGATCGTCCACTGGCGGGCAATCCGGATGACGTATGGGTGGTTCAGTCCACTATGGAGAGAAAGAGCGAGATTGAAAGAGAATTCATTGAGCATATGAGTTAATAAAATTGAGTTGAAAATTGATTAATTGAGTTGATTGAATTTAATAATCATTAAATGATTTGATTAATGAAGTTTCTATTAGTTGGATGTAGAGACTGACTTTTTTGATTACCCAAACATGATTAATGCTGAAATTCTGCGCCATCTTCTGACTTACCATTTCATTGTAGGCCAGCACCAAATTAACCAAAGTGGCCAGGAATATAAATTCTTGCACAAGAACTGTTTTTCATTGAAGTAAAAGAGAAAACAAGTAATGCTTTTAAATAAATTATTGCAGCCAGTTTTATGTTTCGAAATATTTTATATTTTTATAAAAACTATGTTCACAGCCAATTTAATTACCAGTCATTTTTGCAATCGCTTCGAACAAACTGTAGTTTACAATACGCACTCCAGTCAAGTTATAAGACACTATAAGCCACCACGAAGGTTATGTAGCTTTTTATAGGCCAATACTGGCCAATGCGTGGATCCCACATAGTTGCACTGTCTGTCTTTCCTACATAAGTACGCTGTCTGACCGATGTGTAGATCTCACATACACTGTCTACGAAAAGTATGAGACCAATTTTTATCAATCAATTAGTTTTGACAGGAAATGTTATTGGGTTTTCATTAAAATCAAAACAGATTGTAATTTTTTAAGGTAAAATATTAAAAAAATGGGTTTTTAAAGAAAAAATAAAACTAGGAAATTGTTAATGTTTGAATAAATAAAAGTAAATATAAATGAAAATACAAAAATAGCTACTTTTTGTATAAATTATAAATAAATAAATCAATGCATAAATAAAAAAAATAATTGTTGTTTTAGCAAAAAATTCAAAAACAACGTTGTTATTTTTAAGGACAAATTTCAGTATTTTTCTATAATTTTTGTGAAAAAATATCATATAGCAGAGAAATTCATATCCTGTTCATGAGCCATGTAGCAAAGCTTTAAACCATCGTTTGAATTTTTGCTCCGCTTGGCATCAGCTAATTGCAGTCCATTCCAATGAGAACTTATATTAAAATGGTTGAATACCCTGCAGGAACAGCTTTGAAGTGGCAGCTTTCTATACGAAAAGTTCACTTAAGCATAATTTATAGCTCATTGTGGTACCACAGTGGATGGCGCGGCTCCCCCTGACAGCACTGGGAGTCATAAAGATTCCTTTATGAATCTGGCTATATCCCTGATATTCAGAGATGATAGTTCGGTTAGGCTAATGAAAAAAGCTGAGCCGAGAAACGTATGTCTTCTTTTGGCTTATGAGGAACACTGATACAACAGGTCGAACAGAACAGTCTCTTTCAAATCCTCGGAGCCACATCTTCGATAGAAGTCGTAGAATTGCAGTTTTAGGGCCCAAACACATTCAGGACGGCAGCGACACGGCCACACAACTTCAAGATAGCGCCAGCTTCGACCGTCGCCGTGTAGTCAACTAAGTGATTACAATAAAGGCGACAGCAACGTTTTCACAATCATATTTTTGAGCTTCTAAACACAAATTTTAAAATGCTTCGGCACTACTGCATTTGTCTATATTCATTTTGCCGTTGCACAATCAATTTAAAACAAATGCCAATGTGTAATAATTTTAAGAACTAGTAAATTTTAACTGAAATTGTAATAAATTTGTAATGGTTGTTCAAAGCACACCGAAAAAGTAGGGAAACTTCCATTAATAATGTTTGTTTTGAAGTTTTGACAGATGCAGTCATGTCGCTGCCGTCGTCTATGTGTTCAGGGCATTAGTCTTTTCGCATGCCTATCCATAAGACAGTGATCCGTGAACACAAAGACCGTTGTGGTTCACTAAATGATGGCTAAGGTTAAGTAGCTGGTTGGTCTGTTTCATGTTATAGGTGAGCCAAGTTAGTCGGGAGATATAGACCCATTAATGTTACCAGCGCAAGAATATATTAAGCCTTGGAGGAATGATAAAGAAAAACGTTGTTAGGAAAAATTTACTATTAGGTATTAAGAGAGAATATTTAATATTAAATATTTAAAATTTAATATATTTAATGGGCTTAAAGTTAAAATAGAAGGACTCCTCTCTCAATAAAAGAATGTAGTGAAAGGCAAATTTTGTCACTCTGTGTGCATGCACTTGTCAAAGTCAGTTATAAGTCAGTAAGATTTTTCCAATTACCAAAGATCATCATTGCCAATACCAGAGAATTGCTTTTGTCATACTCTCTGCGGCCAAATAATTTTCAGCAACACTGTATTTATCTTATACCCACTTACACCCATTGATCTTTTTGCTATGAAGTCACCTTGAACTTTTTATCGCGGCCAGACATTCTTAACATCACCTCATCATATCTTTCACCATCACTCGTCGCAGCCCACAGTCCGCTGCCCACCACACCGTGAGCACTCAAGTTCAGAGCGCATAGGCGATAAGAAACCGTTACATTTACTCTTACATATCGTCGCCTCAGAAAACAAATGTCGTATGTATTACTAGGCTCAATGGAACATACGACATTCGTTTCCTGAGGCGACGATATGGTTTCTGCTTTTTATGTGCATGTATGTTAATGTGTATTTTATTGAGTAAATCCTGCTTTATCGGCTACAATAACTAACTACAAAAACTGTGTGTGTGCTTTACAATAATTTCGTGTGATTTTTTTCCATTCAAGTGTTTTCATTATCGTCATTTGTATTGTTGGTTTGTCAATTCTTTTTAGTTTTTGCTCTTGAAGCAATTTTCGTTGCTCCAGTCGCAGAGGCTATTCAGTGCATCCCAGTACAAGCCATCGCCGCAGTACAAGTCAACTGCAAAGCCGTGATTGCACTGCACAAAGCGGCTGCAGTCGGTCGGATGCGGCTCGTAGTCGGCGCCACTGGTGCATCTGGCACGTTCTTCATTGTGTTCTGGTGCTGCATCGACAATGTGCTCAGCCTGTGGCTGCTCGAACAACTCGGCTGGCACTTCCGGTGCCGCCTCCAGTGGCACTGGTTCCACTGCAACAATCTCCACAACAGCTGGTTTTTCAACATGTTCCAGCTCAGCGGTTTGTGTTACTTTAATTTGTTTCAAACTCTTTTCAAAGACTGGCTCTTCCACATTCTGAGGGGCAGATTCTTTAACATCGGCAATTGGTGGCTCTTCGACTGTTACTTGTTCCTCTTCATTGACCGTTTGCTGCTTTAAGTCTTTGACTTTCAACACACGTTTAATGATGATCTCGTATTCGTCGGATTCTTCTGCCTGTGCCTTATCGGGCTGCTCGTGTTTGGTTTTCATGTTGGTAAACAAGAATTGGTCTTTACTGCTGTAGAGTTGCTTCAAGATCTCGGGAAAAGGCAGCTCTTCAGTTTGAATCTTGGCAGCGTTCTCTGGCTTCGGCTCTGCCTCAAACATGTACTTGATTTCTTGCTTTTGCAGCTTCACTTTTGCGTCCTTTGTCTTCTCTGGCAGCTGTTCCTGTTCAGCTTTGGTTGTTTCTTCGCCATGTGTCTCGACTTCTGCTGCCTCTTCCTGCACAACTGTTGTCTTGACAATGTGTTTCTCTTCGATTATCAATTTTTTAATCTCTTCAATCTCTGCCTCAATGTCTTCAATCACCGTTGGCATATCGACTGCCTTTATTTCTTTGGTAACTTTAAAAACATTTGGTTTTTCCACATCCAATACTTCTTCAATGTCTTCCTTTAGTTGCTGCACTTCTTCTTCCAACGCTGCTGGCTGCTCTTCTTTCTCTTCTTCGACCGGATCGTTTTCAGTCAGCAGTTTCTCAACGTCCTTTGTCAGTTCTTCGACTGCTTCTTTCACCACAGCGAGCAGATCTTCTTTCTTCTCTTCGACCGTTTCCTCTTCAGTCAGCAGTTTCTTAATGTCCTTTGTCAGTTCTTCAACTGCTTCTTCCACCACAGCGAGCAGCTCTTCTTTCTGTTCTTCGACCGGTTCCTCAACCAGAATTTTCTCAACGTCCTTTGACAGTTCTTCAACTGCTTCTTTCACCACAGCGAGCAGATCTTCTTTCTTCTCTTCGACCGTTTCCTCTCCAGTCAGCAGTTTCTCAACGTCCTTTGACAGTTCTTCAACTGCTTCTTCCACCACAGTGAGCAGTCCTCTTTCTTTCTGCTCTTCGACCGGTTCCTCTTCAGTCAGCAGTTTCTTAATGTATTTTGTCAGTTCTTCAACTGCTTCTTCCACCACAGCGAGCAGCTCTTCTTTCTGTTCTTCGACCGGTTCCTCAACCAGAATTTTCTCAACGTCCTTTGACAGTTCTTCAACTGCTTCTTTCACCACAGCGAGCAGATCTTCTTTCTTCTCTTCGACCGTTTCCTCTCCAGTCAGCAGTTTCTCAACGTCCTTTGACAGTTCTTTAACTGCTTCTTCCACCACAGCGAGCAGCTCTTCTTTCTGCTCTTCGACCGGTTCCTTTGCAGTGAGCAGTTTCTCAATGCCCTTTGTCAGTTCTTCAACTTCTTCCTCCAAAGCCGTTGGCAGCTCTGCTTGCTTCACTTTCTTGGTGGCTTCTTGTTCTTGTTCATTCTGCACCGCAGCCTTTTCCACTTCCTGCACTAACTCAACATTCTGCTCCTTCTTCAACTCGCGTGGAATACCCACGGGCACTTCTTCAGCTTCCACTTCGGTTTGCTGTTCATGTTCCCTTCGCTCTACGAGGACCAACTCAATTTGCGGCCTCAGTTCGGGTTTCTTTTCAATGATCACAATTTCGTCGATTTCTTGTGCTTCCGTCTCGTCAACAATCTGATTGTGCAGTACTTCGTCTTCCGTTTTAGATGGCACCTGCTCCACCTCAGCTTCGTTCTGCACAACTGGCTGCTTGCTCGCAGCAGCTGCACCCTTTACAGCCAAAATAGCATTCAACTTGTGGTGCGAGCTTTCATGCTCCGGTCTGCTTTCAGGTGCATGTTCGGGCTCTGCATGCTGCGGCTGCTCCTTGGGCAGTGCCTGCGGTTTGCCCACAACAATGGTCAGATGTGTTGGCCTATTGGGCGGCCGCTGCTCCTCAATCTCTGTTGGCGGTGCAATCACAACAACCTCCTCCGCCGGCTGCTCCACCACTTGGTCCTGCTCCAGTGACTCGTTGCCGGCTGGTCGCTTGAGCAGCGCCAACAGGTCTTTGACCTTCAGTAGTTCTTTGCCGTCCAGCTTCAAAAGTCCTTTGATACCGGCCAGCTGCTGTGCCTCGTACGTTGCCGCATGGCTGTTGCCTCTCACGCCGCCCGACAGCAAAGCCAGTGCGCCTGCCGCAACCAGTAGAAATCCTAACTTGCAAGTGCCTGAAACATTAAACGAGCATTGGTTGTACTGCTGCCCAAAAAAATATTACTTCACTTCACTTACCAAACATTGTTTTTGTTATACAGCTGCAAGCCGAGTTTGAGTGTAAATGGCAAAAACTGAACACTGTGCGTTGAATTTATAAAGTTTTTTGGTTGCATTGTGAAGGTCGAATGCGAATTGATTTGTTTTAATTGTATGGAGTGTTTACTGCGTTTATCAATTAGAAAATTTATCATTTTATAAAAGTGAAATTATGTTTTATTGCCATGGACGACAAAGTGACACGAGTGATAAGCTCGGCCAAACATTTTCACTTCTATTACATGACATAAGTTTTGTGTTCGTTGTTTTGGTTTGGCCGAAAATTCTGTGCAACAATATTTTGTGTACATGCTGAAAAAAATTTAATAAAGAATTCATTTAATTAGAAGGAAACTTGAAAATGTGGAAAATTTGTGTGAATAGGAATTATTGTTTAGTTGTTTAAGTTGCGCTCAAAAAGCTTCAGGTGCCGAAAGTAAAGTTTTCTAATAAAACATAGTTTCGTGTGTACAGTGGCGATTAAATTAAATTATTTAAAAAATAAATTAAATTAATAAATTAAATTATTAAATTAATTAAATCCTGTGACATACAGGATTTAATTTGGGGTGTTTCGTAAGTTTCGTATATAACTTTTGAGCCGAATAACATTAGAAACCTTTCTTGCTACCCAAAAAGTTTGTAACAAACCGATATTTGGCAGGGGTTTGAAGCCCCCGAAACCCCTACTCTCTTGTGAGCGCCACTGTGTGTGTATGAAGATGTTCAAGGTTTGATGTATTTGTGTTAAATATTTACAAAAAAGTACAATTCTTTACAACAGATCGTCAAAGACCTTTTTGTAGATTTTTGTATTTGGAGAATCAGTTGACTTTCTTCCCAGACGCCCAGGAGATTTAAAATTAAATGAATTATAAACATTTGTATTTTTTTTTTTCATTTTACAAGGAAACAGAACATTAACTGAACAAAAAACAATCACTGGTAACACAGAATGTTGAAACATATTTTTTAAACTCTTTAACTCTTTCGCTACTAATTCTTACTGGGGAAAGTTAAAATTAACAATTTATCGATTTAGTCTTCTGTGTGGTTATATCCAGGGCCGTAACTAGGCATGTGCAGGCGGTGCGGCGCACCAGGGCCCCCGGCCCTGAGGGGCCCCCGAAGATTTCTTTTTTTTTTTTTTAGAATTCGTTTTAAAGTATGAGCTAGAAAAGATCTTCGATAACGTTTTTATAACATTGTATAAAATTGGATCTACTTTTTTATGGAAAGGGCCCCTGGGAAACTTTTTTTTCTAGAACGCTCTTATTAGTATCTAATAGAAAATGTTTTCGAGAACCCTTTTTTTTATGAACGCTGCTTTGTTTGAGAGCTTATAATTTTATTACTTACATGCAGTAAGTAGCTATTTCATGGGATGAGCGTCAGGCATTGGGCGTAAAGTTTTTTCCAATGCAACAGACAAGTGCAGAAATATATCTTTCTCTTTTGTTGCATCGTAAAAACCAGTACAAACTTGACAAACATGTTACCGAACTAAACATTGCCGAAGGACGAAATTTACATCAACGTTGCCGATTTTAACAATAACAACAATATAATAACAACGAATGTACGACATTGACTCTAAAAGTCGTCTTTGCCGTTTTTTATTTCTAATCAAATATCCTTGGTTTGTGAGCAACTCTATCACTTGTGTTTCAAGGTGACAATTACACCTTTTTAACCGCGTTGCCAAATGCAAAGGTGACAATTACACCTTTTTAACCGCGTTGCCAAATGCTGTTCGTACAATACTTCACAGGATTGTAATTATATGATAAAAGCTTTTGATATAGTGTTTAACTTTGAAAACAGCGCAACGGATGCGATACCCAAAAATGAAAATTATGAAATAATACATTAAGTAATATTACTGTATTTAAATACAAAATAACTCAATAACTTTGCATATTCTTGTAGGAATCTTTTAAAATTTGATAAAGACAATAAAGTGGTTGTTGGGACGTCGACAAGTCAGAAAAATTAAACTGAGATGAAACGTGTAATTCGCAATCATTGAAATATGCTGATAAAAGTGTATACAATCGTTCGATTTCTCTTGAACTTGGCATTTTTATTCAACCAGTGCATAGAAATTATTATTTAAATTTCAACTATGCCATTTTGAAGAAAATATAAAAAAAAATATTGTTCGTCGTGTTTCGTTTTTTTTTCTGTTGATTGGTTTCTCTTGTCTGTTTGCTTGAATTGCTAAAAGTAATATTCGAACGATATTCGATACTAAACTAATACTAACGAACTAAAAATTTTAATAACACATAATTATTGTTATGGAATTTTAAACTTCAGGTATTTTAAAACCCGACTACCAAAAAACCTATAAAAACAAGTTGCAGCATATTTCCTTTATTTTTTTTATAAAAATATCTTCAAAATGGGGTTTTTAGAGTATATCCGTAGACAAATAGTTATAAGTTGGTCTGAATTAGGTAAGAACTTGTACGTATTCTAGATATGCAAATATTAAGCTACTATATTGTTGAAAAGATGTTGCCAGTTTTTGCCTTATATGAGCAAAATTTCAGCAATATGTAACCCCACTATTATATAAAGTACATTTTGGTTAAGATTAAGTATTTTATCAAAGCTTAATACATTTTTTCCGTTGAA